>MU393990.1:600000-828212 GCA_022578575.1 Hypoxylon sp. FL0543 | reverse complement strand
TTGTTTAATTGTTTAGGCATACCCCTGCCCAAAAAAATATATGTGGTCCCTCGTATATACCACCAAAAAATAATTTTTCTAAAATTTCACAGCCACCCCCCCCCCCCCCCCCCCCAAATGGTTTGTGTCATGGAAGAGTTTAGACGAGCTTCTATCCTTCCTTTACTGCTTTCCGTGTTGAAAATTGGCATCCACGGCAGTTGCCGTTGATCTCTTCTGGCCACACGTTATGAGCAACGCGCGGAGTCTAATCTCCCTCCTGCCCAACAGATGGTGAGCAGGTTTCAGAGAAGAGTACTTCTGGATAGAACACTGACCAAGTCTTCTCAGCTTCCATCAGCAATTTCCATCAAATACTGCGAGTTCCCATTGCGAATTCACCTCGCATCTCACCAACTCCCACTCAACTCTCACTCAACTCGCACTCAACTCGCACTCAACTCGCACTCAACTGCTCAACTTCCATTCCTGATCCTCATCAGGTACTCTTATACTCTTCAGTCACCCATAATTACCTTCCAACCTTTTCGACTCCTACTCATATCCTCTGAACTTCCATTACACATTCCCTTCGAACATCCCGAGCTCCATCACCAATGGATGCAATGGAGGTTGACCAACAGGTTGACCAGTCAGCTGGACCGGAGGGGTTCCCTCAGTTCTGTGACCTCCCCGAGGAAATCCAGCGGAAGGTCTGGAAGGTACGTGCTTTTCTTTCGCCTCACATTCGCAGTCCTCTGATCACACTCCTTCATAATCGTCCACCAGGACCTGGAAACCATCTAACCAGTACACAAATCACAGCTCGGATTGCCCGAGCGTGGGGCAAGGTACATCTTTCTCTCGGCTACCGTTCAAATTCTCCAAGCGCCTCCGGCGATTTGTCATGTTTGCCAGCAGTCGAGAGAGGTCGCTCTCGGAGCAGATGAAGGCGGCATCTACGAGCTAGAAGATGGCCGTAGAACCTGGTTCTGCAAAGACACCGACTTCTTCCTTTGGGGAGGTTTCAACCTTGGTTGTAAGTGTATCAGTTCTGATACTCCGACTCCTACCCCTGCTACCCTTGAGCATCTTTCGGCTAAAAGTCCTTGTTTGCAGTGGGAGAATTGGCTGGTGTTATCCAGAACATTGTAATCCCTCGCCGTATGGTCGTGGACTATTCCCAGGCATGCGAGACGTTCGAGATGCTCTTCGCAGATGGAGATTTCACAGAACTGAAGAACATCTTTATCAACCTAGAGAACAGGTTCACCACCTCCTCGAACATGAGCTTCAACCACATTGAGAGATCTCACTTATTCCGGTCGAACACGATTGTCGTTCCAAATCTCAACTGGTACGACCAGACGTTGGCGGGTATTGACGCCACCGCCCCTTTCCTCCCGGATCAATTCCTCGCATCCTGGCGGGAGTTCAGGGAGATTGCATTCGACGACTACGACGTACACGAATGGAAGGACTTCGTTGGAGATATCAAATACGCCCTCATGTCTACTCTAGCCAGGCTGAGTGGAATCCTCAGCGAGGAAGAGTATGACAGCTTCGAAGCTGAGGCCCTGATGCACCCAAGCGGACTTTCATGGTGGGACTTTCTTGCTCACTACTCGCCGGAGATATGGCCTACTTGTCTGATCACAAGCGTGACAGGCCGAGAAAGAGTAGACGGTGTGGTTGACGCGGACGACTTGTTGACTGGGACTCTCAACCTATCCTACGGTAGTACCTGCGTTAGGGGTCAAATTCAGCGGCAAATTATGTGATATCGTTACAGGTGACATGTTGGTGGCGGAGGAGTTATCTCTGGAGAAGCTGAGACGGCAGATTGAAGAGCAATCTGCCCATGTGGACGGAGGGCTTCTCCCTTTAGTTAGGCTTCATAGTTCCTTGCGGAAGAACGTTGTTTTTAGCCTCCTGCTAGGTTTCCCTCGTGACACGTCGTTAGTGACACATTGCGTTGCGTTAGCAATGGAACGTCAAATACATCATCGTTGCCTAGGTAGATATGGGATTAACTGACGCGAAACGTAATTCCGCAATGCCTCTTCTGGATGTACTCTATGCTTCATTGGTTTGCCTACGGATAACGACCGCCTGTGAAGTTGGCTTCGTGATTAAGTCAAGGCATAGACAGTCTATATTCCTAGGAGGGGTAGTGTAAGGAAATCTGACATGCACACGGGTGAGTTTCAGTCTTGATATTTCAGATCGAAGAATTCATCCAATATGCCGCTCTAGACCTACCGCACTTAGAACGCAGTAATCCGCGTAACCTAGGATTTACGTCGGCACTCGCACGGAAGATCCCATCGTCGTATCGTTCTTCTCCTGTTAATAATGATGCCGACTCCAGTTGATATGACAGGCGGATATCTCGAGTTATCAAAAGTAGATGGACCCTGGTGCACCTTTGAGAGCGGTAGCTCCTCTAACTTCTTACCACAAATGTCCTTCGGAGGATTAGACCAACTTGGTTTATTACGCATGAATCAACCACACAGGGTCTCCTCTAAGGCTGCTTCGGCGTTGTAATTCTTGAGCACCCGGTGGAGGCTCTTCGCCTGCATTCGCAGACTCTCCTTCAGAAACAGAAGTACCGCAGTAGTGTTCAAAATGCTGTCAATTGTGTGGCATATGGTTTCCAAAAGTCGGGAGATAATTGGTGTCTCATGGCGTATTTGAAGCATTCTGGGAATGACCGGCTTCGTAGTTGTGTCGGCGGGCGCATGAAGATATACACGACTATAATTCGGAATCACTATCTCCATGCTATCGGCATGTAGTGTTATCTTGCCGCGAAACTGAGATAACCTTGCCAAGATGCAACTCTCATAGAACCAGATCATTTGATGGCCATCCAATAGACATTGTCCTTCAGTCCCGTTTATTTGTACTGAATACTCGGGTATGAAAATCTCGCTCACAATATTAGAGCGAGTCTAGGTCTATATAGCAGAATGCCTCAATATATACCAATTCACATCACAAATAGTAGATTCGTATCTGCAGATGTTAGCATACCTCTGTCAGATCCACGGGGCTTAAGCAACTTGCCTAGAGGATGGCTGCAAGACAGCTGTGGCTTCTGCGTGTATTTGGTCTGCAATACGTCACGGATGCTGTTGAGAAGTTCCACGTAACTTTGCTTCGGATCTTGTTTGAGAGCCGTGATGAAAGCCCAAGACATCGCCCCTGTCGCCTGAGATGCAATTGTGGCGTCCGCGCTATATTCTCGTTAGACACTACAGTTCGCATTTATGTGCCCTCGTCACTTACGATGTCTGATCGTCTTTGCTGCCAGACCACATGATAACGTCTGCGGGTGAAGTCTAGAAGGTTTGGCGTTAGTACTTCCCGAGTGATAGAAACTTGCTATGTCATAGTCTTAGTGAGCCGCTCACCTTGGTTTCAATTGTCTTCTTGTACCCATCGTCACCCCTATACGCGGTCTTGGCAAAGCTAAAGAGGGCGCTGGCAACTCCTGCTGTGTCACCCTGAGCATAGGAGGAGATCGCCTTGAGAAGCCCTTGTCCAGCTTCCGCTGCAAGGTTAGGCTCCTTGAGGACACCCTTGGTGGAGTAGATGTAAGGCAAGTCCAACACAGAGCCAGAATGGCATGAATCAAATATTGCCGTCAACCTCACGCCTGCCTGAAGAGGCTTGACAACTACGTGGTGAAGCTGATCGTCTACAATGTGACCGGCGCTCTCATAATCGACAGGGTAAATAACTTCGTCGTAGCCATCCTCCTCGTCTCCATCTGTAAATGAAATGAGCATATGGTTCATACCGGGCATTCATGAGTGTGGAGATATACCTTCGTCCTTAACCTGCCCGCCGTGGCCCGAGTAGTGCAGGAACAAGGCATCGTTCGGCCGAGCTCCAGCAACGAGCCATTCCAATGCCCGAAGGATGTTTGCCTTAGTGGGAATCATGATCGGATCACGTTGATCATCGGTCAAGATTATCATGTCTTCTCTCTTGTACCCATAACGCTCAATGAGAAATTGGGAGACATTCTTAGTGTCATTGATACAGCCACGTAGCTCGGCTTTCTGGCCGAAATAGTTGATACCGATCAGTAACGCTTTGCGTTTACCGGAACAGTTGGAATATTGGAATGTATAGCCTTCGGGCGCGCCGTGTCCGAATTGCTGCGGAGTGGTCGGAGGCGGAGGCCCTGCTCTGTGCTGACCCCCGTAACCCTGAACCGGGGGGCCACCGGAGTGAATAGGATAACCATAGGGGTCCAATCCGGGGGGCGGGGGCCCTGAGGGGGCTGGATAGCGGCCGGGGTATTGATGATGAGATGGGGGCGGGCCGCTTGGCGGGTACTGATTATACCCATGCTGTTGAGGAGGGGGAGCACCCGGGGGAGCGCTATACTGGTTATATCCATGAGGAGGACCAGGCGAAGGGGGGTATTGATTGTAGCCCGATTGCTGAGGAGGGGGCCGGGGAGGAGCTCCATATTGATTATAACCTTGAGGAGGGCTAGAAGGAGGAGGGCCATATTGATTATAACCCTGTGGAGGGCCGGAAGGGGGTCCGTATTGATTATATCCCTGAGGAGGCGGTGGTGATTGTTGAGGGTAACCGCCTGCACCATGCTGAGGCGGATGTCCACCGCTATATCCTCCGCCGTAATAGCCCTGGTCATGACCCCATCCGGACATGTTCACGAATTCAATGTGGAAGTCAATCAATCAAAGGGACTAGAAATGAGAGACCGAGTGCTGTTAGGTTTGGAAGATATATCGGCGGCGGCTGAGAAATGGCAAACCAGGGAGGGAGACAAATGCAAACGGCCCCTGTAGCTAGCGTCAGCTAAGTTAGGGCTGATGACAAAGAAGGGAGAACCTTGGCGTGGGATCGGAGGAAGAGGGGCACAAGAGGCCGCCAATCGTACCGGGTCGCTTATGCAGCTCCAAATCTTATCTGGTGACATCTGGCGCCGTCTCCTGCCGTGCCTGCCGTGTAACCGGACATCCACATTATAGGTCCTACAGTAGGTACCTACCTGACAGTCAATCAGCAGTTCACCTGGGCAATGCTTGTGGATAAACTCGGGACAAGTAGGCGCTGGAACCAGCTAAAATTAGGTGGATGCAACCCATTTCTTAGCGGATACCCGCCCTGCAGGACGCCTAACTCAACTTACCTATTGGCGAAGCAAAATCCAAGACGATTATGTATTGTACACTTTAGGTAGCATCATGCGGATTAAACTGCTGCAAGTTCCAGCCAAACTAGGGTCTTGTCCCATTTATCTTCATTGCAACCGTCCAAATACGCTGTCGGGCTGCAGATTATTAGTCCTGCCAACACCAGCGAGTCGACAGTCCTTGCCCATATTGTACGCCAAGACGACCGCTGTCCGGTACAAAACTTCATAACAGCCGCAGACCATACCATACCGTAATATTGTCTTTTATCATCCTCTAGGATAGATCTGGGAACGAAGCGAAACATCAAGAGCCCGAGCTTCAAACACTTCCAATACCATGTCCTTCTTCAACAAGCTTACCAGTAAGCTCGACGAGCTGGACCTCGGCTCAGAAAAGCCTAAGACGAGGGAGAGGGAGGGATATCCAGGTTAGTCTTCGCGATGACCCCACATCTCATCGCCCGCGCTTTTAGAATTGAGCAAGCCTAAATGTCGCAACAGGCCAGCACAGTTACCCGCCACCCTCTCAGCAATACGGCGGTAGTGGTTACGGGCAACAGCCGTATCCGCCATACGGCGGCAGCCCTGCTCCATCTCCGTACCAGGCATCCTCTCCACCACCCAACGCGGGGCCCGTTTACTCACCACCGCCGGATAAACCGCCGATCCCGGCCGGATGGATACCGCAGTTCGACCAACAGTATCAGCGGTGGTTTTACTATGAACAGGCTACCGGCCGTTCGCAATGGGAGGCGCCGGGCTATCATGCCGCAAGTCAAGGTGGGGAAGATCGAAGCTGGGGCTCGCACGGCGAATCTGGTTACCCGTCCCACGCCGCACCAGGCTATGGATATCCTTCCCATGAATCACATGGTTATGAATCTCATGGTGACCACGGTAAACATGGCGATTATGGTTATGGGCACGGAGAACACGGGTACGGCCATCAATCTGGAGGAGGTCACGGAGACGAAAAGCATAAGAAGAAGAACGGTCACGGTGGTCTCTTATTAGGTGCTGCCGGGGGTCTCGCAGTGGGCGCCATCGGTGGCGCATTGCTTGCCAATGCTCTAGGTAAGCCCATTCCTAATAGTCATGTTCCTTCGGCTACTATATATGTAGGGACCTTATATGGTGGGTTAATACTCCTGCAGATGACTCTTCTGATGAAGAACACCATTCTCGACCACCGCCTCCTCCAGCTCCTGTTTATAATGAGCCGGTCTATGAACCAGAGTACAACGCAGAGGGCGAATACGTTGACGCCAGCGACCGGGAGTCGGTTCGCTCTGCTCGTGAAGACTACGAGGAAGCTCTCGCTGAGGCGCGAGATTCCGATGCTAGTAGTAGCGACTTCGAAGAACTCGAGGAGGCTCGGGAAGAGTACGAGGAAGAATACGAGGAGGCATATGACTGATACGGGTTTCCAAGCTCTAAACCTGAGACTGACAAGAGCCATTGGGCTGGAAAGTCATACGGATGCGCTAACCTCAGGAAGGAGTCAGACACCGCCTGTGTTACCCGATTAATGGCTTTTTCTTGCATCTATCCTCTTATCTAAAAGACTGGCAAGCGCTGCTGCCTTGAAGAATGAGATCGATAGAGTTGTGATTTAACACGATACTCCATAAAGTTAACAAAGATATTACGAGGTTATCAAGAGTGTTTCCATAGGTACGTACACCTACACCTATCGCCGAGGGTAAATCGCATACATATAGGTACCTATAGGCAGGTGGGTAGCGTCACTAGGTTGGTTGATCCTTCAAGAACACATAATACGAATTGCGGCAACAGAGCCACGATTCACAATTTACCTCATCATCACTCCTGGTATGCGCCTCCTTACGAGACAGTGACCTCAAGCCCGCTCAGCCTGTCCCCTTCCCGCCATCGCTCCAACTCCTTTATGAATTCTGGCAGGCCTGCGCTGTATGGCGACATCCGCGCCCGCTTCACCATTTCCTCCTGCGTAGCATTCGGATCGGACAAGTGTCCTTCGTTATTGATATAACTCGGTGTGCAGATCGCCATAGTCGCAAACCGCGCCGCTCCCTGCAATATTCTTAGACTCCACGCCTCCTGTGCGGGAACCCCGACTTCGACAGTAAGCCCGCTCTTCGTATGATCGCCGGCTCTCTTATGCGCTGTGGCCAGAATGTACGCGATCTGCCGGCACTGTACCTCCAGCGTGTTGGCGTGGTTCGCGCTTGTGCCGGCCTGCAGAGGGCTTAGGAAAAACAGGTTCGGGAAACCGTTAGTAGCGAAGCCGTGTAAGGTGGCCGGCCCTGTCGATGCCCATCGGTCGCTTATAGTCTTCCCTTCTCGGCCTAGCATCTTGACGCCCGCTCGCACTGACGGGTCCGCCCCCGGCGCGGCCGGAGATTCGTATCCCGTGCTAAGAACCAAGATGTCGAGCGGGATCTCTTGGCCGTTAGCGACGAGACCCTGCGCCGTTACGCCGTCGACGCCCTTGCCATCGGTGTCGATCAAATGGACGTTGGGCTTGTTGAAGGATTCCAAGTAGGTGTCGCTGTGACCCGGACGCTTGCACCATGCCGGATACCACGGCGTGAGCTTCTCGGCCGTCTCCTTGTCTTTAACGATTTTGGCAACTCGTGCCCGCAGCCGTGCGCTATTTTCCGCATCTCTCGCAAGGAAAGTCGAGATGATCTCCGGCACCTTCTCCGGGCCAACAATAGAAAATTCCGGACTACCGACCAAGGCCGACCAAGCGGGCTGTTTGGACCACTCATCGTCTACTAAATTGGGCGTGCCTGGGGGCGCTATGCCGTGTATATGGGCCAAGAAGTTTGCTCGGCGAGCTTCCTGCCAGCCGGGCTGACCGGCAATCTTCTTCCACTCTTCCGGATCGGTTGGCTTCTGACCACGGCTGTATACGGCGCTAGGGGTGCGCTGGAACACGTATACCTCTTTAGCATATTCGGCTAACACTGGAACAACTTGGATTGCCGTCGCGCCGGTACCGATGATGCCCACTCTCTTATCCTTCAGTTTCGACAGCTCTGGAAAGGCTTCTTCCGACGAACCACCGGTGACGTTGTAGTTCCATAGGGATGTGTGGAAGTAGTCCCCTTTGAAACCCTCGATGCCAACGCCAGATAGCTTCGGCACTTGGGGTTTGCTTAGTAATCCAGCTGTTAACCATACAAATTCGGCATTCACCGTTGAGGATGTCTTCTCCTCGCCCCTTGGCCCCCTTCCCGTGGTGAAGTCAACCTTCCATAAGCGGGCACTGTCATCCCATTCCAACTTATCGACCTTGGTCCTGAATAAAATCTTATCGTCTAGGTGCCACTTCTTTACGACGTCGTTTAGATATTTCCTGATCTCAACCCCGGCAGCGTACTTGTAGGAGGGCATGAATCCCGTCTCCTCCAACAGCGGCATGTAGATGTAAGATTCGACATCGCAATGCAACCCCGGATACCGATTCCAGTACCACGTGCCCCCCACGCCCCCAGCCGTCTCGACGATCCGGATTTGATCAGCTGAGAAACCAGCCTGAATGAGCCGGACCGCGCCTACAATGCCGCCGAGCCCTGCGCCTACGATGAGGAACTTTGGACAGTCACCTGGCGTAAGAGGAGAAGGCAGTGCATCGAGAGCAGCATGATCTGCCCAGATGTCGTCAACCAAATGACGCAACTGGTCAGAATCGCTTTCCGAGAGCGTCTGATATTGCGCGGTGCCCTCAGGACGTAGGCGCTTCTGCGCTTCTGCAGTATATTTCTGTTGGACCCTCGCGAAATCCTCCATTGCGAAGAAATGGGCCGTCTGTCGATATTGCTGGTGTACTTCTTTATGCGACGTTACGCGAGCGAGCTTGTCTCTCGTTTATCGGGGAGGTCTCTCCTTTATATAGGATGCATTGTACAAGGTTCCATCCAATGCGGTACGCGAGTGTGGAGAAAGGGTCTTACTGAACCCTTCCTACATTCATCCCATTGTGACAGTTCGCCAACCAACTAGCAGTAACCTAACTGTGCTACTGCGTACCTACAGTACTACTCTCATGCATACCTAGGATGCAGGGCGAGTTATAATTATTTTTTGAACCCCTGACATGTTCTGGCCACACCTCGGTTCCCACATGGGCAAAGGAACCCCTCACGAAACCTTGGACAATTGAAACTTGGCGTATTCGCGTCGAAGGGAACAAATCGTATTCGTGTTTCGCGAACGTAGTAGGGCTAACCTGACTACTAACTCATAGCAATTATAATGGCCTCCCTTACCCGGTTAGAAACGCCAGATAGTCGTGACTAATCCCGTTATGGCTGCCTTGTTGCCAGAAAGATTGAGCAAGTTTCTGAGAGACGCAGAAATCGAAGACCCTGCAATTGGGAACGCTAAACTTGGAGGATATGCAATCCTATTTCCCCATTGAGCGCACGCCCCATTCACAAACACAACCTGAGGGCCTGTATATATAGATTGTACCAACTTACGAAGAGGGGGGAGCCGAGAATAAAAATAGCAATGAGTGTTTGCAGCTTCTGTTTTGTGCTCGCTTTATAGCTGTACTACCTCCCTAGGTTCAATTTCTAGACCAACAATCCCTCTAAAAATCACCAGCATTGCATGCAGACGGATATCATAAACAATGGACGCCACAGATGTGCCAGACTTCGACAGCCTGCCCAAGGTTCCCAATATGCCCCAAGGTTGCGCATGGGGCCTATTCGATAAAGGGGGCAAGAAAGATCTCGTAGGCACTTTGAACCTGCTAACGCCATCGGTGAAAAAGGCCGCTCTCAGAGAAGCACGAGATGGCGTGTCCATCTCCTTGAAGTAAGTTGACGCCATAGCGTCTCCCTGTATCGTGGGTATTGGCTCATGGTGAATACTACTCAGCTGGCCACTCAATGCCATGACGATCCCTCTCCCGGGGAGAATAGCACCCGCGCACAAACAAATGACGCTGCGCGAAGCAGGAATTTCCGAAGGAGTAGGGTGGGATGACGAGATTCATTTCAATACGCAGCTAAGTAGCCAATGGGACAGTCTAGTCCATTGGCAACACCAGCCATCAGGGCTGGCTTACAACGGCATCACTGTTACCAAGGAGGCGCTTTCCGCAGCCAACACGGCCGCGAATGACATGCCTACCTTGGACCATTGGCACGCCGCAGGGGGGTTGGTCGCCAGAGGCGTTCTCATCGACTTCAAGGAATGGGCCGAGAAGCGCGCCAGGTCCGAGGGGAAGACTGGGGAGGACGCAGTCTGTCATCCCCTAGACGGCCACCGCATCACGGTCGAAGAGATCGAAACGGTTGCCAAAGATCAAGGTACCGAGTTTCGTCCGGGCGATGTTCTGATCATCCGGACGGGGCTCACTGAAGTCTGTAAGTGTCGTCAAGAACCCCTACTGTTCCCCCTTTTGGCCTATCTTGGAAGCCGAGCTTTCCCAGGAAATATGGCTAGGGAGTTGTTCTCCCAAAGTTCCTGATGCTTTACTGGAAAGGATATGATTGACTCACGACAACCCAGTGCAAGCGCCTCGCCCAGAAGACTTGGGAAAGCTACAGAATGGGAAGATTTCGGGCATGCACGGCGTTCTCGAGTCTGCTAGATGGCTGTGGAACAAGCATTTTGCCGCTGTCGCGGGCGACAGCTGGGCATTCGAGGCCCTGATGCCGTTGAAGGAGGACGGCAGCCCGGGTGGTCCGAACGATCTGTGTAAGTTGCAAGACGCCCATACAAGCTTCAAATACCCAAATCTAGTTTTTCCTGGGCCATGAAGGCAAAGCGAAGGACTCGACTCACATTAACTGCAGTTCTTCACCCTTGGTTGCTTTCGATGTTCGGCATGCCGATTGGAGAGCTATGGGATCTCAAGGCGCTCTCCGACCACTGCAAGGCCTCGGGCCGATACAGTTTCTTGCTCACATCGGTGCCGTTACATATACCCGGTCTAGTAGGGTCTCCGCCCAACGCCCTAGCGATTTTTTGATAGACCAGCATGCCTTGAGAGGGCAAGGTTGAAGAGCACGGCATCTAGCCTGACGGCCGTTAGTATTTAAGAAGAGAGATAATCTAGGATTTCACAACTCCTATTTAACGTCGGTCAGTTACACACATGTATGAAAGCTTCTACCAACAAAATAGGACGATGAACACTTTTTCACGATTAACTGCAGACCCCACAGGGACCTTTCTGTCATTGACTAGCTGCTATAGGTAGCTCACAATATATCTGAGCCAGCGCCTGGGATTCATCCTGCGATCCTTAAGTGCAAAATTGCACCAGCTTGATGTATTATACATCTGGGAATATTCGCCTCCCCTTGATGAATGCTTCCCGTTCTGTTACCCTTACTACTTCTGTCTGTCGCTTCTGTCGATTATATCCTGAATCTTCGACTCGACTCTTCCCAACTCCTTTAACGCGCGCTTAATTTTCTTCTTCGTCTTGGAGTCGCCCTCGAACTTGCCTTTGGCGCTGTTGAGTTCTTCCCGAGACTCTGAGATCCATCTGAGGTTCGCTTCAAGTCTAGTCTCCTGCCAGCCTTCTAGGAGACAACCTTTAGGGAGGGCTTTAAGACAGTCATCGAGGCCCCTTATGTTGTCCAGGACTTCATCAACGTTAGCGGCGGTTTCGATGTTTATGTCGCCTAGAGACTTCATCTTGGTGAAGAGTGTTCCGCGTGATCGGCTCGTTTCTTGTTGCTTGTCTTCGGTGTCGGCTTGAGGGAATAGAAATCAATTGCTCGGTAAGTAATTACTCGCTTTGGCACAGACTGGGTAGACTGGAAGAGAAAATCTGGGATCCAGACTTGTTTATATACAAATATTATTTGCGGTACGGTGAAATGGTCCACGTCGAGTAAAGCTCAGGTCTTCGAATAGCAATGGGTGACTAGGGAGTCGACAATACTCAGATTAATGATTGTATGATGCATATTCTCTGACTCCGTACCGAGACGATACAGCAGCACGCAGCTGCTTAGATTGGCAGTCTTTCTAGCCCATGATGGCACATTCATGAATCAAATATGACTTGCTTGATGCCCTGAATCGTGTTTTAGTCCGAATACGAGCGTATGGACAACAACTGGAAGAAGTTGAATGGATAACGAACTCCGAAACATCTCCTTTCTGGCGATGCGACAGAGGAACATTAGTCAAAGCACTTAACATATCTTCAATTCCTTGATAAACCGCTACTCCCGTTCACTCACTAGCATTATGAATACATGGCCAGCTGAAAGAAGATCGCTGAGCGCTACTAGCAAATCTCGAGGATTCCATATAAGGTTGTTTGAATAATTGACTATGGGCTTTACGACCTTTATGCAATAAGCTGTAGATTCCTTCCTACTTGACGTTGTTCCACTGGTGACTGACAAAGACATTCGGTTAGTTGTAAACAATATGCTTGTAGTCCGCCTCTCCGTAGATAACTTAACAAATATAGAGGCCCACTTGATCAAGGGCTTTCGCTACCGACCAATCCTCGCTGGAACGACCCAGGGGGTTCCCGGGACGCAGAATCCAGTTCTGCAAGTCGTAGTGTAGACATCAATTCGGTAGTTCCCGAACGTAGATATTAAATAGCCGCGGACGATAACAGTGTAGCGATCCTGAATGGCATTTGTCTTTGTCCATATGGCATCTTGTTCTGTCATTGTCAGCCCCTATTACGTATAATAATACCTGTCACTCGCTCAGACAATGCTATTATTAGCTTTCCCCTGAAGCTATCCCCGATTCGCAACTACTGACTACGTCATCGGAACCACATCACCAGACATGTCGTCGCATCTCATAAAGAATGATCGCGATCCCGACGATGCAGATTCTGACGGAGGTGACGTACATCGACGGAAACGACTTCGCAGTTCGAGCTCTCTACCCCCTGGGGTATCAGAGAGCCACTACAAGAGAGATTTATATATGGACCATCCGCCGCCAGGCCTCGTTCGAGTAACAGCGCCCGTCATCCTAAGCGACCACGAGTACCAAAGCCAGAAAAAGGCCCAAGTTCGCGTCCTTGACCAGTACGACGTGTCGTTGTTCAGCGATATTGTCCACTACTTTGATACGGGACTGGACGTTCACGGCAAGCACGTCATTATAAATATACCGTGTCAAATATGCGGGGACGCCTGGCTCGAGATGCCTCCAGCCGTATCCACACGGATGCAGCCCGAAGAGAAATCCAAGCTCGAACCCATGGCTGTCTTACCGTGCGGACATTTTTTTGGCGCTCGGTGTATGGACCGTTGGATTCGGACGCGCCGGTCCGAAGAGCTCGTTCCGGACTGCCCCGTCTGCCGACTCCCACTTGCATACGAGGAGTGCGGACACCACGTCCAAATAAGGCACTACGACGCCCGGTTCCCTCGGAGCGGGCAACTTCCCCTAACGCTTCCCGAAGGAGGCATCATCCCCTACCATTGCCAAGGTTGCCGCGTCGAATGGATACAGTTCCTTGGAGAGCAACTTGCAGGAACACTGTACCCGCGAGAAATCCCAGAAGAGGCCTTTACAGATTTGAGCGAATCCGGGCCGGGTAATTTCAAGCAACTCCGATCTCTATTACGCTCCGATGTGCTCAACACTTTTTTTCACACGGAGCAGAAGTTCTCTCATTGGTGACGAGGGGGCCCCTATACGTTAACCAAGTATCGACTACCGAAATCAGACATACCTACCTTACCTATCATGAGTTTCTACATAATACGGATATTGGCGTTGATTGATACTAAACTGCATGTAACTCGTCAATGAATTAAATCCCCTTCATGTTGCCTCCAGAAGTGCCGTTAGGTATCTTGACACAATGATGACACCTCCACTCCACGCCCCTATCCAGTAACCCATACCGCACGTCCTACGCCAAATTAAAACAGAAATAACACGCGATGGTTTAATCAATGGAAGGATCAGAGAGGAAGCGCAGCGGGATCGCGTTACGTCTTGAATAGGTACATTTCATGTGCTTATTTACAGGAGAAATAGCATAATTAGTGCGAGGATTTATCAGAATTATTAAGAAAGTAATAGTAAAATAATTAAATGTTCATACGATATCTTAGGTACTTAAGCAGTTATATGATGAACGAGCCGTTGCCACAATACCAGTCTACAGTCACTAAATCCTTCCCCCACCCCACCCCTAATTCCCCTTGCCACTGAAATAGATACACTATTCATAAT
Source organism: Hypoxylon sp. FL0543 (assembly GCA_022578575.1). Lineage (NCBI taxonomy): Eukaryota > Fungi > Ascomycota > Sordariomycetes > Xylariales > Hypoxylaceae > Hypoxylon > Hypoxylon sp. FL0543. The sequence continues at coordinate 813,862 of MU393990.1, read as the reverse complement.
ACTCACTGCTTCCTCATAGACTCTAGAATACCACGAACGCCAGCAAAGTCCAATTCCTCCATCGTCTCCTGCCACAATCTGTCTGCAGCGTCTCTACCTTCGGGAGTGTACAGAAAAGAATTATATCTGTCAAAACAGCAACCATGTCAGCAGGCAGAACACGAGAGGTACTAACCGCATGCTAGCAAAACTTACGGCGATATGCTCCAGCTCATGAGGAACGATCCGTGCGATTCCTTCCCCTTAACTATGGCGGCATCCAAGTACGTCGAGGCCCCATCCCGCACATTCCTCGCGGCCAAGCCGGCGAACGCCGCCATGAAGGCTTTCACCAAGATATTCGCGTCGCGGCTGAGCGCGGTGCCCTTCACGAAGCCCGGACAGACCAAGTTGACGATGACGTCGTCCGGAGACACGTAGTCGACGAGCTTGTACGCGAACATCTGGCCCAGGACCTTGGAGGTGTTGTACTGCTTGTCGGTGTTGCCGACGAAGCCTTTGGGGTCGTCTAGCGCTGCCAGGAGGGACTTGTGGCCGTTGGTAGTTGGTAACGGCGCGGTGAGCGCCAGCGCCGCGTTTACGATGGTTAGTCGGCCGGGCGCCCCGGCTGGAGACTTGCTCTTGAGGATGGGGAGGAGCAGGATGGCGAGCAGTACGGTCGACAGGTAGTTGACCTGGACGGTCTCTTCGTGGCCGGTGCCAGGCACCGTGCTGTGCTTCAACTTGATCACGCCGGCGTTGAGGATGACGATGTCGAGACGGGATAGCCGGCTGTTGATGCGCTGTGCGAAGTTCTGGATGGAACTATAACTGCTCATGTCCAACTGCATGACCTCGATCGTCGCGTTCGGGTGCTCAGCCCGGAGTTTTGCGGCAGCGGCCGCTCCTTTTTCACTGCTCCGGACTGCGATGATCAAATGCGACAGGTTGAGCGAGAGCATTTGTCTAGAAGCCTCGAAACCCAGTCCGCTATTCGCCCCGGTGATGGCGGCGACTTTGCCGGTGAGGTCGGTGGATTCCGGAGGCCTCAGAGGTTTGGTGCAGAATTGGTTCTTGACGAATATGTGAGGAAAGAATGGGACATCCCAGGGTGGTAAATCCTTTGAGGATGCCATTGTAATTAGAGAGCAGCTGTAAATTGTGGTGTTATGGTATTTTGTCACTCGACTGTAGACTTAGAAGCTCGGATGCGTTGCCAAATATTGGTGGAATAACACGACGTGGAAGACATGACACTTTATATATAATACCGAAGGTCATTCTTGCAATTTCTCTCAATTTACTATATCTACGTAGACAGTCCGATGATGTTCTGCCTTGAGAACCCCGAGGCTAGGTTGGCAGAAAGTCAGGAGACGGAAGACTTCACGACAGTTGATCTGCACAGGGATCAGCCAGCTTTCTCACCAACATCCATCCAATTAGAGCGCACGTTCGTCTTAATATAGCGTCCGCCGACCGTCCTACGTCGAGGCTATACCCAAATCGGCAAACAATCTCATTGACGGATCTGACGGAGTTAACCTCAGCTCAAGTTCTTACGTAGACCGCGGGTTATAATATTCCTTAACCCATCTCTGACTAGCTATGCATTGATTCCTAGGTCCTCATTTTATCGATCACTTTCCCATCTAGGCAGCCAATCTCATCTGTATCATCCTTTCTCGGGATTACACTCCTCAAGCCAAAATCGGATCCTTGAGCCGAGTAGTACACGACGCGTGCAGCAGCCTCATGATTTATCCCGGGTTTTAGCGACGTTAGCAGTGAAGACTGAGCAAGGGTTACGTCGACCAGGTGAACCACATAGTTGATTCCTAGCTTCCGGGCAAGGAATCTCATTGGTTCCTACGGCATGGCGCCGGCAGCGAGGAGCTCAGGTATGAGATACATAGCAAGCTGAATATTCACTCCGTCCGTACTGTCTAGTCTCACTCCGTTTCTCATTCATAGGAGACATGCCCTTCATAGTATCCACAGGAACAGACAAGCCTAACCCCGAATTGCGGAAGCTCATCAGGAGTCATGTGATGAAGGGCAAGAATCGAGGAAGGGTCTTACGTCCCAAGCACAAGATAGTAGCAGATTCTGGATCGATAGAAGATCCGAACGACACAAGCTGCAGTTCAGATGATCTACCCACCGATATCTCACTGGTCCCAGCCCATCCCAGTATCATCCCTAGAAGGGTCGGCTCAGACGTGTCCCTCACCCGTTTCGCGGACGCGATAGAGGAGTCTACCGCTGCCGTCATCCTACAATGTAAGCAACCTTATGCTTCCCCTCGGTATTCCAATTCGTCAACAACCCCGTACCCGGTTGATCGCCTAGCTACTCAGCTTCATGCTGCTTTTATCTAGTCTGCGCCATCGCAAAGAAGGCACTGTTTCCCTTGGAATCATGCATCAACTTCGGTCCCAAAGAGAACCCGTTGGAAGCTCTGGCCGTCGATGCCGCGTACCTCCACGCCATGGCTTTCTCAGCCCAGGCCTATTTTGACCTGCGAAGAGGTCAGAACACGTACGGCCGAGCCGCGCTGCCATGCCCTCACGTCCTTAAGACGCTGCAGCTTCTACGCCAGCGGCTGGAGTTGCCAGGACACGACGACATGGCAAAGTTCCTATCCAGCACCGCCTCCGTGGTGCTGTCTCTCGCATTCCACGCCCACATTACGGGCGACTACGAAGTAGCTAGGCACCACATGCTGGGACTACGCAAGATAGTCGACATAGGAGGGGGACTACCGGTCCTGAAGAATAATGTAAAGGGGACAATTGAGATACTTAGGTGAGAATCTCGTAACGCACAATGACCCTTTATTCCTTTGATTAGTTGGCTTTGTTCCCAGTCTCGGCCAATTCAAGTAGAGTTTGGCTAAGATACCCGCAGATGTGATATAGGAATGGCCTTACACAGCGGCGCTAAGCCCCTATTTTTCGCGGACCTCGCGCGGGAGCCGTACTGGCCGTACCCCGACTTTGCTGCATATGGATACGACGACGCTTCTCGCGCGTTCAGCGGCAGCATGGAAGACGAGCCCCTCTTCCGCGCCCTCGACAAAGATCTGGCCTCCGCATGGCGCGCGGCAGCACAGTTCACCACACTCGTCAACCACGCCGCCTCCACGCACTGCAAACTGCCCAAGGAGGCCCTCCTCGACGCCATGGCGTCCATTACATACCGCCTCCTACACATGTCCTTCCCCTACAGCGCCCTCGACGAGGCCGTGCGCCTTGGCCTGCTCGCATACGGCTCGAATATCTTCCTGCAATGGGCTGGCGTGCGGCTTCCGTACACACACTTCCCTGCGGCATACCGGGACTGCCTCGTCAACCTCGACCCAGTCCAAGACGGGGGCAGCTGCTCCTCTTCCGCTTTGCCGCAATTCCTAGTCTGGCTTCTGACCGTCGGTTTCGTCTCCGTGTTCGACTCGGTCGACGACGAGGCCTGGCTGAAGCCGTGGTTGCGTGTCAACCTTGAGCTCTCTGGAGTGCGCTCCTGGCTCGCGATGCGCGACGTTTTAGACTCATTCATGTGGGTTGGACTCGTACATGACGCGCCGGGTAAGGCCCTTTTCAATTCAACTTTGTCTTAACTCTCTGCCGGGGAGTTCCTTGACAGGGCGCCATTCTATCGGTATATCTACATCAACAGGATATATTTGGTAGGCAGACATGGGCTTTGGGTGTTCCGATCAACCCGTGTAGCCTCGTAACATGTAAGGTTGGATTTTGTTCACCCCAGTCGTTCCGACCACCAGTGAATAACGGCAGTACAAATATATCATGCTATTTAATTTAGCAGTCCCATAATAATGGACTAGGTGCCTAGGTAGATATGTGAATGACCGAGGCCAGCTTTACGCTGCATACTCCAGCCAAAAGGGTCTTCAAATGCTGCCAGTTCGGGACCGAGAGCCCATGGGATCTAGGTGATGCTGTCGAAGTATTGATTTAGGCCATTTTGTTCTGCTTATCCGGCTCATATATACCTCTAAAAATAAAACTCCGCCATGATCCTCGCAAGGCGAATATAGAGTAATAGATGCTACCGTAAAGTCAAACGCTTTTACATGCCGAATATCCAAGATTTAGGTGGAAAACTGCCATATCATACAACACCAAATGCGACACGCAGGCTGGGTATTAGTCTCACATAGCATTTCGGTACACTGTCCTTTCATTCCGTTAACAGTAAAGAAGAGAAGGAAGACGCACACAATGCCGCCTTATTTATCAGCGACGGATTTTTGGCTTCGAAATGAACTTTATCGCTCATATTTAGGCAACGGTTCTGAAGAAGCAGCTCGCCCCGAAGGTCCAGTAATATCATGATAAGAATCTGGAGCTCCATAGTTGTGATCATCAAGAACTGGGGCTGTCGGCTCTAGGCCCCGCGATGGGCCTAGAGACGGTGCCGACGCCCCCTCGCCTTCATAATCATCTGGTACGTCTGGGGGTGCGCTGGCTTCCTGAAGTAGGCGCTGGCGCTCGAGCTCCTGCTTATCATCCGAATGAGTTGCTGTGTGGTTTGTTGGTGTCAGGTCGGCGAGCGGAGGTGCGGATGGGCCAGCACCACCATCACCGCCATCCTCCTCTGGCCCGGGCATTGAAAAGGGGTTGTCGGAAGTATGAATGATATTGGGCGGATGAGTGGATATTTCACTTGGCGCCGACGGCTGTGAAGGGCCAGCTTCCGATTCAGAAGCCTGTTGCGGCGGTTGGCTAGGTAATAACCTTTGCTCCGCCTGACGTACGCGCTCTTTTTCCGACAGCTCGCTTTCCCTAGGTAGTTCCGGTGGTGGTATGTAGACCGGAGCATTGGCCTCTGGATCTTGAAAGTCATAGTATGACGTCTGGGGTACCCCTGGTGGAAAATAACTCTGGTGCGACGGCTCGAGCTGTCCGGCACCGTAGTCTCTGCTATAGTTATTCTCGTCGTCATATTCATTTTGCCAAGTATAGTTCAATTCCTCATTCTCGACATTGGCATTCTCGGGAGGAGGCGGTTCCACCGTCAGCGCTGGGCGCACTACAGATTTGCCTCGTGAACGGCTCGAGTCCATAGTCCCAACCACAACCTCGAAGGATACGGAGATAACTCCTTTCTCGCGTCTCAGGTGATCAGTATCTACGATAGTTCCGTTCCAATTGGCAAGTCGCTTCAAATCATATGCCCCGACTGTTGAAGCAGGGTTGCCGCCCGGAACCCCCAGAGAACCCATCCTACTTGGTTGTTGAGAGCTTCCAGTTGATTGGCCAGCAAGTTTCCCACCCAGATCAAGGACGACTTCGACATGATACTTAAAGCTGATCAGTCCCCCTGGTACATTCTTAATACTCGGGAACACGTCCTCGGGGACCCTGACAGATGTTGTAATGTTAGCCGTGAGGGTAGCAGGATCGATGATGAGTGGTGCCACCGCTTGGGAAAGATCCTTTCGGAAAACACTACAGGAACCAGCAGAGGATAATGACAGTCCTCCGAGACCAGTCCTCGATCTTGGGTAATAATCTTCGCGCTCTAATCGCTTGGCGTCCTCCTGAGACAGGTCCGTGGTGAAAAGCGAAATCGGCGGTGAATAGTCGACGCGGCCCTGTCGGTAGAGTGTGACAATGATTCCATGCATACTCTTCATACGGCGATTATGCTCAACTCTGATCTTGACCGGTAAGATGTCTCCGGGAAGACAACCTCCCTTCAACAGTTCAACGGTCGCGGTTATCTCCCTCTCGTCACTCCCCGATACTCTACTTGCAGCAATGGATTCAGCACTCGCATCAGCACCCCTCACGCTGTTAGAGCCGCTGTTGTTGCTTAAAGCACTCTCACCACTGATTTCACTCTGAAGGTCACCGGGGACCAAGTCAGTCCGCAATGGACTCCGTGGTAAATTGCTCCCACTCGGCCCACCCGTTGCTGCCTCCCCAAGACTCACAGTACTTCCATTTGAATTTTCGTTCACTCTCGTGGAGTCAAGGTCGGATGCTGGCTCCTGCGCTTCCTTGGACAATGAGCCGCGCTTGGCTGTCGATGGGACCGGGGGTGCTGGCTTCTTTCTCTTCTTTGGCCGTCTGCGCAAAGTCTGCATGCAAACCCTTCGTTCCCGCGGAGGAGCAAGCAGCCCAATATCAACTTTTTCGACGAGTGCCACCTTCGTTTCACAGCTAGAGGTCGCAGCTATGGAAGCCGGCCGCGTTAGAGTAGCCGTAACCATGTAGGATATAGTACCCCTCTCGAACTATAGAAATATTAGTGCGGTCCAATAGCGGCAAAAAGTAATTAACAGGCCACGAATCATACATCAATACTACTCGGGAGCCCCTTGGAAGGGAAGATGAGGTCGAATTCGAATTCGAACCTTGTCGGCTTCAACCTTCCTTCACCGCACAAGACCTGCTCGTCTTGAAAGAGCGACGCGAGTCCATTGCCGAAGTATCTAACGCTCCGATTTCTGTCGTGAGATATCACGGCCGGGTTGACAGAACTAAGCTGCGCGCCAGCGCCAGCGTGCTTGTAGACCCGAACGAATCCGTGGAGGGCAACGGTCAAATGCGTTATGCGGATGGGCTTTACGACGGAGAGGATGACATGACCTCTTACATGATCGCCGGCGGAGTATTGACGGTGGGGGTCTTGAAGGCGGATGTGGAAATCGGCGAGGTTGCGCGTGCGAGAACGGAGGGGGGACGTGAGACGGGAGAAAAACGAGGGTTTCGATGGCGAGTCGTCGAGCGACGGATTGTGCGCCTTGTCAGCGTCGGAACCCATCTATTCGGCTCGTCTCAGTTGGAAACGGCGTGAGTGCCTCGCATGATACCAACGGGACCCGTCATCAAATGTCCGATCGACCGCTATAAGACAGGAAACGAGAGGAGAGGTCGCAAGGGCGGCCAACCGGTTCGAGGCTCGTATGATTCAGGAGTAGTAGCGCCGATAGCCGGCACGGTGACGGTCGGGCCGCAAGTCGACAATCAGCAGTGTCCAGGAGGTTGAGGACCCCTGGAGGAGTCCAATGGCTAGGGCAGCGTTGCGATCGGCGAGGAATTGGGAATTTCGAAATACGACTCGTTGGAATTGGCTTTCGGGAGGGTTCACCTAGATCTTGGGTGTTGCATGTGCCAAGCTGTGGGAGAGGCTTGGTAGAAAAGGACTTGGGTTTAGGAGCGATTGCCAAGAGATGGACCTCCAGCTTTTCTTATTATTAATAGGTAGCGTTGGGGAAAGGTCGGGGGTTTGTGCAGTGTACGTAAGACCCCTTACCCCGGCCCTAGTAAGTACCTAGGTACCTAGTCCAATTGAATGCATGTGGCAGGTGGGTGGGTTTTGGAAGTCGTGACTCGCAGACAGGTACATCTCCATGTAGGGCTTACATGTATGTACCTCTCAAACACAATAGAAGTAAGGGCCCTCGACGTTAAGTGAGTTCCCAGATATCTTGTGTACCTTGGAAAGGCTTTGTATACCCAGAGCTTGCGCGTAGGCCAATCCCCGGAGACTTCTCCCGCTCGAGACTCGGAAATGATAAATCATGTGGCAGTGGTGCGCTGACGCACATATCGGTGAGAGTGCGTGTACTCGTGTCACCGGGTGACGGGTATGCGCAGACACTTTATGTACTATAGGTACATGTGGGTAAGTGGTCTCTCATCCGAATTCTTGGTATTGCTTGAGTCGACATCGTTCCAGCTTGCGATATACACTGAGAACCCGTCAGGATTAATCACGAACCTCACAGGCCGAGTACTTGCTCGGGTAGATTGCTTGGGTACGGAAAGCACCCGCTTTGGGTAAACGCTCCCTTATCGAGCTGTGAGGATCCGGCATCTGGATACTGCGAGCTGCCGCTAGCGCACATAGTGCTATCTTAATGCAGAAGGCCCAAAATGCAACATTCTGGCGGGCAAAAAAGAAGTTATTGTGCCCTTAGGTAACACCGGATGAGAATCGTTCCTTAGATGGGTGCGAGATACTTCCCTGTGCCCTGCTAAAACAATGCCAGCTGGTAATGGTAATAGTAATGGGCGGAACTAATGGTGGTCTAGATGATGTACCATACGGGCTACCCCAGAACGAGGAGACACGGAACATGGTAGCGGCAAGGGGTAGCATAACTCGTTGGCCACTTATCCAATTACGTATGAACTCTGGCCGTAAAGTCTCAGAATACGCCATCCGGCCACGGAGGTTGCTTCGGTGGTATGGAAGACGAGACCTGGATCCGGTAAGCTGCGTAAGAACCTGGAGGCGCAGCGCTTTGCTATACTTGATTCTAGCAACCCGAATTTGGGAGATTTGATTAGCAGGTTGGCTATGCCTGCATTCGGGAGAGAGTGACGTGTTGTAACTTGACGTCGTACGGTGTGTCTATACCTCCTCCAACCGGCCATGATCTCCGTTTCCGCGCGTCTTGCGAACCTGCGGAAGTCAGTCGTCGTAGTTCAGGCGCTGATGACCCCTGGTGGTCTGATGTCAATAAGCCAGGCCTCACTTAGGTCCCAGAGCCGCCACTTTGCTGCCATTCTGGAGCGAAGCGGACTGGAGTTGTGGAAATAGTAGATGGCTTTAACTTGAAAGGTGCGAGCGAAAGCGTTCAGCGAGGTCAAACAAGCTTTCCGTCTCTCTGTCCTGATAGGGCTTAGCTTATCGGCACCTAGCCGAGAGGAGTGGTCAGTGCATTACTGGGCCCCTGCTCCCCCGCGGCCAAGGTCTAGACCCGGTGAACTTAATTGCAAGTTACACAACGGAGGTTAAAAGCTTGTTGAGGAGGGGGAAGAATTTAGATTACAACTCCCCCCGTGAGACATTCAAACTCAAATGGCCTAGCAAACAAAGGAGAATTATATGACCCTGTACCTATTTGATACACGTTACATAATACCAATGGAAAGTATTGTTATCCGGCTACCGACTAAGTGGAAGAGCCCGCCTTTGGACACCCCTTTTCCCAGAGGTAGAGTTAATGGCCGTCAACCCTATCAAAGCCCATCGCCTAAGGCCTTTTGGCCTGGATAGGTCCAACCTCCACGAAGAATCAGAAAACGTTCTCTAAACACATCAACTCCTGCATGCCGATGAGATACACCGCATCAAAGTAGACCGTGGAAATCGCAAAGGGATAGCATGGAAGTCTCAGATGCGGCCCTCCACCTATGCGGTCCACGATCGAGTTCATAGCAGGGATTTCCTCGTCAGTAGAAGGTGGCATGAGCTTAGTCTTCAAGTAAATTCCCGAATATTGCTCTTGCTTTTCTCGGGTCCAAACGAGGGATGCGCCGCGTGTTCAGATGGCTGCGCACGACTGATCCTATCACATTCCGCAGACTTTGATGAGCGACACGTATGTTACATATTGCGGCTTGTCTCGATGTGAAAAGCAGTGTAGAGTTAAGGTTAAGTTTAAGGTTAATTTTCAGTTGAGGTGAACAGCTTTTAGAACAGCGGCTCGATTGACTTCACGCAAGCTGAAATATTTAATCGCCCTCGCCCTCCGTCGGTCATCACTCTGCATCACCCCCAGTGAGCCCTACCGCTTAGGGCGCCGAAGTCATATCCTACCTCCAATTCTGAGGAGGAGGCTCTTGAGTGCAAATAGGCCGATAGGTTCCAAGAATATTTGCGTTGCACTTGACTAAATCCGTCCGCAAGCGACTCCCATTATGTAGATGCATGTATGGTATTCAGTCACCGCAGAGGTCCATTGTGTTGTCCCAACCATCTTGATTTATGTTATTTCCGAAACTTAGCAAGATAGAAAAATGGCCAAAGATGTCGTCTTCTCGAGAGATTCGAAAGCAAACGTACATCGTCTACGAACAAGTCAGCGATGGCGCCGTCCCTTAGCTGTTCCAGGGGCACCATTACGGACCCCAATGCCATTGGTAAAGAGTACCTATGACATATGGAAGCAACGAAAAAAGGAAAAACTAACACTGGTTACGGAGCTGAGCATCGTGGAGGAAATGTCACACCAAGGTAATCTTGACTCAACTTTGCACGGGTCTTTTCATAAATAGGGGGCAATAAAAAAAAATAACGAGATACGATGTCTTTTGCCTGAACACTAGAGCAGTCGCGTCTCTCAGTCTCAATCGAAATCCTCGTACAACGGAAAAGTCACGAGCGCCACTGCTATTACTATTCTGCACATTAATGGGCATCTTTACACATTATCATTGAATCTATTCGGATAATCACCAGATGTTCTGCACCCTGTAGAGATGGGCTATGCAGTGCTCCCACAAACGCCCGGAATGCAACGCCATGCCATGCTAGCCATGCAGCCTGTCCTCAGTTAAGAGGTATCTAATCCAACGCCTCGCCGCTCAGAATGCTCTTCAAAATATCAGCGCCGAGTCCTTCCACGGCTTGCTCAAGTTCCTTCTCTCCCACGCAGCTCGCTACCCTCTTCTCATCCGCCAACCCAACACCAGAGGCGAAGCCGCTTCTCTTTCCCCTCTTGCTCGGTGTCTGTAGCACGGCAAGAGAACCCGTCTTCCCGTCCACAGCAGAAACCAACGATAATGTCTCAAGACTGCCAATGACTTCTCGGAACTCCGAGCTAGACAATGGGTGCAGAACCGACTCCCGGGTGCAGAGCAGGCAGTATGTGTCGTATAATGACTTCACACTCGGAGCAATAGTTTGCGATTTAGACGGAGTAGAAACGACAGATGATGCTCGGGATGCTCTATTCCGCTTTTCGAGAGCCACTAGCGAGCACAATGCCGCTTTCTGTTGTAAGTTCAAGGTCTTGAGTCGCTGGTTCGTCCCGTTGCTGAAGGCGGCGGCCGTGATCTTGTTGAGATGAGCTATGCTCACACGAGGTGCCGTCTCTACTGTCAAGCTTTTCAACGAATCTGCTAGCATTGTCGATGGGCTTCTTTCTGACGATCGTTTCGGCGGTGAGGAAAGGTTCATATTCTCCCCTAGGGGCTTCCTGGATGGGGTAGCAAGGAGCATTGTCTCCTTGATCTCATTTTCGTGCTTCTGCCTTGTCTCCATCTCCACAAGATCGATTGCTCTCCGGCAGATCTCAAAGGCTTTCCGTAAATCCCCTGTCTGACTTGACACCTTGCGGGAGCAAAGCTCAATGGCGGCTGGATGGATGAATGGCAGAGGGCTGCCATCGGGTACTAGGCTTTTGAGGCGACTAGTTATTATCGTCTTGATCTGTGCCGCCGAGTACGGCAAGAATGGGAGAAGCTCCGGTTTCAAGTTCCGAGATTTCAGACGTGGAAGAAATCGGTCCGTCAGATCGAGCGCATTTGCAATGCCGACAAGCACAAGACGTGACGACTTCTGCATAGACCACTCAAATAATTGGTATAAGCTTTCCAGATCCAGAGTAAGAATGTGGTCAATCTCGTCTAGAACAACTAGAAACACGTCGGTAGACTTTCTGCGCGGGACAAATAGTCTCTGAACAGTGTCTGCCGCATCGCCTTCGGGAGTATCGGATTCGTCGCAGACTTGATCCAACAGAGTTCCATATAGGTCTTTGGATGATTTTATGCTCATGCAATTGACGTACGCCTTCTTCACGGTTCCCATCTCAGCCAGTTCTTGGGTGACCTCGTTCACCATCGCACTCTTTCCCGTCCCGGGAGGACCACTGACATAGATACATCCGCTGGGGTCGGGCTTCGAGCACCGGCGCAGGAACTCCCTAAGCTGTGAACGCTCCTCGTCACGTCCGATCAATTGGCCAGGATCGGCGCTCCGAGAAAAGAGTTGACGTGCTCGGTGGTAGACTGTCTGTACCGCGCTAGGCGTGACGGGCGTTGTGGTGAAGAGTCGCTTTGAGACCTTGCCGGCGGACATGACCCGGTGACGAGGGGTGACAGGTACTTTGGAAAGAGCATCTCGAAAACGAGGCGTGGAAGGGGTGAGCGGCGTATACTCTGCTATAAATTCGGTCAGATTGATATTGCCCAATGGGTTGATACTCGACTTCTTTTCTCTTACCATGCTTATTGCTCTCACCACGACCTCTCCGGGAAGGAGTCGGTGCGACTGGGTATTCCTCCACGGCCTCTGCGTCGCAATTATCGCCATTGAGTCCATGAGTAGCAGTAGTTTCTTCTGGGTCCACGTTCTCGTCATTAAGTGCGGAGCTGCGAGTCTGTCGTCTCGTTCGCTTTGCAGGAGCATCTAACACCTCTAGAACCGAAGTCAGTTGCCTTGGTCCGAGAACTAACGGTGCTACGGCTCTTACCATTTTCTTTTGAACTTCTAGTTCTCTTTCCGAGGGTAGATCGCACCATCTTGAGATGTCGTTGTTGGCAGAAGGAAAGGTATGAAGGTGAAGTAGACAATTCGTGGTGTGGAAAGTCCTAGTTGTAGGACAGGTGTGAAGGAGCCCTGAGGTGAAGGAAATTGGCAAGGGCAAAGGAAATGACGCGGGTCCGCAGTACATACGGTACGCGAGGCAGACGCGTAAAGTGGTCAAGGTGGTCTTCATCGCGACTAGCTTCCAGATTCCCGGGTACATGCCTCTAAGGGGTAAGAAACGTTATGCAGTATAGTGGGGCGTTTCGTGACGCGCTAACCGCACTAGCCTGTCCCACCTTTGGCACCCGATGCAGCGACATGGCTTATATAAGCTGAGGATCCACCCAGCCTGCCAGCCCCTCTGGAATTGGGCGACCTCCGAATCGAGTTCCCAACTTGGCTGGAACGACTTCTCATTGGCTCAGCGCCGCTCTCGTCGGCTATCCGCCCATCGCCACATCAGCACCCAAATGACGGATCCCACTCTTGCGTAGACTAATGATGAACTTCATCTTGAATAATCTGCACTTTCTTGATTCTACCCCGACTAGATTCATCTTGGTGGGTGCAAGTCTGGTGGGTAGGACGGCTTCAATGTCTTGGGTCCTCCTGGCTTTAATAACATCATCGGTATGGCGGGCGATGGTGGTAGCACGGCATACAACAGCCGCATCGAGGGGCTTCGGCAAAAGGAGTTTCCCATGTTACGAGGCAAGCCCTACTGACGGCCTCTTTCAGCTGCAATACTTTGATTAACAAGTTCAATAGACGAGGTCTATCTCGACCATGCGGGGACAACTCTCTATGCGAAGTCCCTTGTCGATAAATTCGCAGCAGATATGACTTCAAATCTCTTCGGCAATCCTCATTCTGCTTCTTTATCCTCACAGACTTCCACGTCTCGGATTGAAGATGTTCGACTCCGGGTTCTGCAATTCTTCAATGCCGACCCCTCCGAGTTTGACCTCGTTTTTGTTGCCAACGCAACCTCAGGCATAAAGCTTGTGACCGAGGCGTTTCGGTCCAACCCTTTTGGTTTTGATTACTTATATCATCAGTCATGCCACACCAGCTTGGTAGGTGTCCGAGAAGAAGCTGCGAATAACATTTGTCTCGATAACGCTGCCGTAAACACGTGGCTCGGTGGAGACCATTTCTCTCCCGATCTTGGTCATCATGATAGGCCAGTGCTTTTCGCCTATCCGGCGCAATCCAATATGGACGGCTCCCGGCTCCCTCTGGACTGGTCCGATAAAGTACGCAAGAGTAAGCCAGCTTCAAACCGTCCAGTATTCACTCTACTGGATGCCGCAGCCTTTGTCGCAACATCTCCTATAGACCTAGGCGACTCAGAGACAGCGCCGGACTTCACTGTCCTAAGTTTTTACAAGATGTTTGGGTTTCCTGACCTTGGTGGACTTATTGTAAGACGGCAAGCGGCCTCCATTTTCCAATCCCGAAAATATTTCGGGGGCGGCACGGTTGATATGGTGGTTTGTCTTCGGGAGCAATGGCATGCTTCCAAGACACAGGCCCTACATGAGTCGCTGGAAGATGGAACGCTGCCAGTGCACAGCATCATCGCCTTGGACGCGGCCCTCGACGTTCACCGCCAATTGTTCAAGTCCATGAACGATGTCTCATCTCATACATCTTTTCTAAGTCAAAGGCTACATGATGGCCTGGCTGCTCTGAGACATAGCAATGGCCAACCAGTATGTGCCATGTACTCTCAACCATCTCTAGCCTCAAAAAGACTAGAATCCTCTTTGGGAAATGGCCCAGTCGTGGCTTTCAACTTGCAAAACCACCTTGGGGGCTGGGTTAGTTTGATTGAATTCGAGAAACTTGCAGTACTGAAACATTTCCATGTCCGTACCGGAGGTTTGTGTAATCCTGGTGGGATCGCACAATCCCTTGGCCTTCAGCCGTGGGAAATGAAGCGAAATTTCTCGGCAGGGTTCAGGTGCGGAACTGAAAACGACATCATGGGGGGGAGGCCGACGGGAGTTATTCGAGTTAGCTTGGGAGCTATGAGTACTATTTCGGACGTCGATAAATTCATTGCCTTTATCATTGAATTCTACCAGACCGAAAGTTTACCTCAACACATGCCATCGGGCCTCACTCCGGCTCGCCAAAATATACCGGATATGTCTGTGAAAAGCATTACCGTATTCCCTATCAAGAGCTGTGGTGGATTTCGCATTCCCATTGGAACAATGTGGGAAGTGAAAGCGGAAGGATTGGCATGGGATCGAGAGTGGTGTCTAGTTCATCGGGGTACTGGTCAGGCATTGAGTCAAAAGCGCCATCCCCGCATGGCTCTCATCCGACCAGTAATTGATTTCTCCACGGGACATCTACGAGTTTCGTATCAGGGGCCTCCTTTAGCAAAATGTATCCCGGAAATATCCGTCCCTTTATCAGCCAACCCCGGTTTCTTTCAGCCAAGCGCTACATCCAAGCCGATGGCGTCTAGGGTATGCGGTGAAGAAATATCAGCGCAGATCTACACATCCAGCGAAGTCAATGACTTCTTCGCGACTATTCTAGGAGTACCTTGCGCGCTAGCTCGCTTCCCGCCCGGTGGGCAGGGGAAGAGTATGCGGCACGCCAAGGCCCACCTTCAAAAGCATCAAAAGGTGAACAGGAAAACGCAGTGCAAGATGCCCTGTCGGTTCCCAGGAATGGATACTCCTCCAGACTCGGATTCAGAATCCGAGCGACGGCGTATCCTTCTATCAAATGAAAGTCCCATCCTAGCTATTAACCTATCCAGTCTTGAGGCATTAAACCGTCAAATAATCGATCAAGGCGGGAAAGGGGTTTCCTCAGAAGTCTTCCGTGCCAATATTGTGGTTGGCTCGTCAGCCGCGGAGTCGCAATCATTTGCTTATTCAGAAGACCATTGGTCCAGTTTACGGATCGGAGAGCAAGATTTTAAGATGCTGGGCTCCTGTCGAAGGTGTCACATGGTTTGCATAGACCAAGAAACAGCAGAGAAGAGCGAGGAGCCGTTTGTCACCCTGACCAAGACGAGAAGATTTGATGGCAAGGTGTTCTTCGGTACGCATATGTGTCACGTCCCCGCACAGAATGGCACCAAGGAAGCTCAGTTTCCTACCATTGCAATAGGAGATAAAGTTCTTGTAGATCCCTTCTGAGAAAATTTCTGAGAAATTTGGAATAAATATACTCATATTTTTATGGAGCTATCCTTAGCCAAGGTATTAATAGGCGAAGCTTACGTTGCTGGTTAAGAAGATTACGAAAACGCTAATTAGGTCACTAAATAGGCGAGACCGTCAAGGGTATATCGCCGCATTGCTGGTCGATACGGGGTATTCTGACGAGATGCTAAGCATTGTCGCCATGTTGAACCTCCAGACCGTCTCCTACCGACCCAGGGAAAAGCAACAAGCATACCGACCAAAGACGACAAAATTCTACGACCCGCATGGAGATCCTTTTACCCTGCGTTAGGCACGCACAATAAACAACCGACTGGGTTTCATAAGGGTGGGCAACAGTCGCCACCGGCTGGGCGATCTCAGAAGGCCTATTCGCATCATAGTTATCATCACGCAGATCAAGGTCGCTCGCTGCACCAATCATGAAATAGTGTGATTCTAAAACATCAAACTGACCCAACCCTCACATGATTCCATCCTCTTCCCTATCCTCCAGGACCGCCGACTCCGTGCCCCAAATTCTCAAACGTATCCCCATACATAACTACGTCTTCTATCCCTCCTCAGATACTATGTTAAAGACCGCCCACCCGCCTACCCGCCTCACTGCGGGCAGTTATCCGGGCGATTCGCAAGCGCCGTAAGCCCGTTCTTCAGGAACCCACTCGCGGCCCGGAAATACGCATCAATAGCCGGCAACACGTTCTTGCAGCGTGTATCGTTGATCTGGCCCACGAGCGCCCCCACGTCGGCCGCAGACATGGATGCGCCGTCGTCGGCGAACCGCCGCAGCCCGTCGACGACGGTCTGGAAGGTGTCGGGGCGCCCGAGCGTGGCGCTGGCGGCCTGGACGCTCGGGTCCTTTGAAAACTGCGCGTCCAGCACCGCTTTTCTCGTCAGCTCGTCTAGCTCCGCGTCTAGCGCTGCTTGCGCCTGGGTCGTCAAAGCCGAGCCGCGGAGCCCGGGGGCTGCCGAGAGGAATTGAGACACTTTGCTGGTGTCGGCGGCCCACTCATTCTGCGCGGTGCTGATATCGCTGATGGAGGTACGGGCGTTGAGGGCAGGTGCCGCGCGGGTGAGGGCAGCGAGCCCGAGGAGGAAGGGAATGGCGATAGAAGAGAACATATTTGGGAGTGTATAATGGATGAATGTAGCTGACTAAGGTATGGTTTGTGAGGTAAAAGGCACGATGGTAGATGCTTCCAATCGACTGACATGATTCCTCTGCGGATTCCTTTCTCTTATATATCTCGTCTCTAGACAACCTGTCGAACACGAGGACGAGCATACAGACCTATGTGATTTACCAAGGATTCCTGGTTCAACAAAAATAGATTCTCTTCCACTTGACTGAGTGTTTTTGGATACGAAGCAAGCAAGTCGGCGAGTCGTTAACACATATCACACGCTTCTTTGAGCTGGCGGGTAGCTAATGATCCGGCTGTTAGATGAGGCTAACTACCCCTGTTGGTATAGAAAATGAGGTGAGTTGGGCGGCTCCATTGGCTGGTCCCCGAAATAGAAACTCGCCAGCACTCCTTCGATGCTCCATATCTTTCCACGCGTTTTTCTGTTATTTCGTACTTCGTTCGGAAAGTCACTGTTCCGGGACTATAAAGTGGATTGGTGAGACTATGATTAACTCAATTTATTGGGTACTCGAGTACGCAAGGGTTATTATTATATAAAATCGCATGGGGATTATTCGACATTATATACGGGACATTGGCACCCGATGCACCGCCAGCTAAGCTCTCGGAGACAGAGAAGCGCAAACACTCGCTGGGCTGGCGTCTCGCTCTGGAAGGCCTCCGGTCACATGCGGGCGGTGATCTTCCGCTCCTCTCGCGGACTGCATCCCCAGCAAACTTTAGGCACCATGACTCAGGATGAGACGAAGAAACCATGTAGACATTACGCAAAACTAACACCTTTGCGGATACGCATTGTCTAATGTTGAGTTATTATGTTTCTCTCTGCTACGGGGGCCTTGCCGGCGCACCGCATTTTCTAACTATAAGCAAAGCGCCAGGCTGGGACCGGCATGGAAGGGGCAACTCACTGGCGACCTATGACCATGGATTTAGCAGCAAACACAACCCTCTTAAAAGCTAGGTTCCTAGGAAATGTGTTAGGTCTGTAGGAGTAAGACATGCGCCGGCTCTAGTGCTTACCGATAGTGAAGAAGTGGTCGAATCTTCCAACGGACATAGCTGGCCCGGACGTTGAAGGGGCAAGTTGATCCAACACTTTCTACGCTTACGCGTAGAGAATTACGTTTTCATATAAATACAATCGTACAAGGATTTCGCTTGAAGGGAGCCAAGCCACATAATATGGAGTTGTCAAACTGTCCAACTGAATTTGACAATGGAGCTGTAAGAGTTCCGAACATAAGAGCCAGATCACCTCACCACTGACAAGACCGCACCGACCCATTTCAATCCAGCTTTCATCTTGCCTTACGAAGAGTGAGTTCCATGCTAAGGGGCTGTGACACGGGGTTGAAGTACCTCTGCCAAACCGTACTCTCCTAGCCTCATCTTCGGGCCCCATATCTGATATGGAATCAGTGTCATTGCACGTACCATGACGTCGAATGACAAGTCGATAGACGTTAAGCCACTGCTAGGCTGAAGATGATGAATGCAGGTGATGTCTCCACGTGCATGGTACGCAGCGGCTTAGCTTAGCCCCACTTTACCCCTGAATTCAGCCCTATGACAACGACCACCGCCATAGAAGAGAAACAAAGTGGTGATGTTAGCGGCGAGGTGGAAGTAGACTAGAATAGGTTGGGACCGCATTAGTGCAGGCTATTGCTCAGGCACAGGTGACGCCTGTAGAGGCACCCATTCCTGATTTTTTGGCCGGCAGAAAATATTTTGGGGGGATTTCCTGCGCTGAGCCTCAAAGCAGATCTCGGTACAAAAGTACCCCGCTCCCCTACCCCCCATGTTTGTTGTCCGTCAGTCTGGTGGCATGTTTCTAGAAGAGTGGCAATGGTGTTGGAAGAGTTGGAGCGGTATGGCTGGTGTTATATGCACTTGGTCTTAGGTGTTTAAGTTATTTATGCTCACTGATTTGTTATTGTTGGGAAATGGGAAGCTTGGATTAAGCTGTGTTAAAGAGCTGGGCGAGAGGTCCTTACATCCTTTATGTTTCAGCATTAATAGAAATACTGCACGGTTACGTATATTAGGTAACGGATAAGCAGCAACAAACATCATTCGAACCTTGGAAGTGCCGTCACAAGTACCTAAGTACAGGCAGCACGCATCGGCCACGAAATCGTTTGAGCAAAGTTGGTAACTTAGGCCAGCCACGTAAGCCACAGCACTAGCCATAATGTGGCACTCTACTAAGTAATGGCCACTTGTGGCACATGCATGTGAGATGATTCCACCCGTCCCCTTATCCACGCTGAGATATTCAAGGCAGACTTGACGGGACTGCCTAAATACAACTCGCAGAGTGAAAAGAAGCTTTCATTGAATATTGAATAATAACCTAACGCCGGATAGTGCATACATCAGTGAAGAGCTGAAGTTCTGTGACTAAACCACTTGATAATTACCGTATACTACCGCAGATTCCTTCTTGTACCTAGGTATTCATATACTCCTAATTTATCCTTAATTCATAAGGTATCAGATATAATTTTTGTTGCTCCTCATTGAGGCGTCATCCAACATCAAAAGGCTTTGGTACTCGGAGCATGTTTGTTTTCCTTATTTTCTGGCAGACACGGAGGGGGGCCTTCCTCAGGGACAACTAGTATATAGTTAAACGTATGGATCTTAAAGTAAGTCTAAGATATGGCCACGAGAATATAAACTATAGCATTTTGAAAGTCTAGATCATGTCTTTGTCAGTCCACTGGCATGTGGCATCAGCACCGGGGACGAACTGGGAGGATTTCCTCTTTACAAGGCATAGTTCTTCAAGGCAAATAGGGGTAAAAGGAGCCTCACTATTCTTCCTCAGAAACTGGCGACCGAGGAGATGATACACCTCCATTAGGGGCGGACAATAAATGCAACCGATGACGCCATTAGCTAGGAGCTGAGTTGGATGGCAGGTACATAAGGTGCCTGTGAACGTGATAGTGTGATGGTGGCCGTTTGGGTTGACCATGCCCTCTGCTGTCCAGACCCGTGGCGTCGACAGTCCATCTGGATTATTGGCAGACTCCCTAGTCAAAATCAACACAAGTTCTGCCAGCCGACTCAGTTGCAGCTTGTAGAAACAACATCACTAATCTCTCCTTAAAAGCGATTTCTTGGTGGCGTGAACGAGGTAGTAACCACACATTGTCAACGGGGTCTTGGTCGTGGAAGGCCAGCACCTTCCGTAGGCCGGCCATTCATAGGTAGCATATCCTATTCCAAGCACGATAAATTACGTGCTTACCTAGTCTACACGAACCTCCATCCCATCTGATGTCAACCGCTCGATGACGCAAGTACCTGCCTGTTTCTTGCACTTGGCTCCTAAGGGGGTAGTCTAAGACTCAATCGATTTTCATCCCATCTTTTGACAAACCCATTGTAGAGTACCTAATGCTGATAAATGAACAATTACTACCACTGATGACTCCCTCAAGCTACATGAAAGTGCACAATACACTCCTGCACACAAACCCCTTTTGCCCCTTCCTCTTCTCAACTACAACATGCAAACTGGTTTTGCACCCCAATTCCAAACTTTATGTCCATCTCAACGCATGAGTGATAACTCTGTTTCTTCAGCAACACGTATCCTATATCAGGTCCATCAACTTCTCAACTTTCCCTCCAGACACCCTATCAATCAAACCTACTCGTACGCGAGATCGCGCCAGTTCATATTACTCTGCAACCCATCATGCATTAGTATTACTCTCTTTGCAGCAAATTATCCAAGGTAGTCGCCAAAGGTATATGCTCATATTGATCAATTGGAACTTGACTTTCCATCAGCCGCACCCTATCAATCGAACCGACCAGCACGCGCGATTCCGCCAATTTCATATTACTCTGCGCCCCTTAGATTACATTACTATTCTCTACTTCACCCTAGCCATACTCCCCCAAGAGATAAAGTTTATTCTAATCGATTGAGATTTGACTGTTCACCATCACCACACAAACAGCCGAACTATGGTACGTGATATCACATCAATCCATAAATCCATATTACTCTGCACCACAGCAGGTACTATTTCTATTCTCCCTACATCAAAGCGTTCACACCCAGTCTCTATCTTAAGTTTATTCTGATTGATAAAAACTGAACTGATCATCATAGTCTCATCATTCTTTTACTAGACTATCCTGGCTATACTCTAGTTCACCATGAAGTCCGCCAAGATTTTCCGAAAGGCTCTCTCCCTTATCGACGGTTTTACCTTCGAGTCTGACCTGCCCGATGTCCCCGACAACGTTCTCTTGCCCCTTGCAGCAACTCAGGCTTCGGATGTTACTCCCGAAGATGTTCAGTCCAACATCGTTAACCAAGTCAATGTCGCCTTTCTCTTCTGCGTCAGAGGTGAAGATGTATACCGCCGCGTTCGAGGCGACGGCGCCTTTTACCATCTCATTCTCGCAGACTGGAACTCGGAACACTCGGCTGCCCCCTTTCCTCCCGACCGTATCGAGCAGCTCATCACCATATTCGTCATTGCTCGCCGCCGTTATCTAGTCAGTGATTCTACCGAGGTCAAGACGAAGCTGACGAGCAGCGTTGATCGCTTCATCTCTATTATTGACGAGGTCGACGCCAGCTCAGCTCCTAGACGTCCTCCCGGTCTCAAGGTGCCCAAGGGCTTCAAGCCATCACTCGTATGGCCGCCCGCCCACTTCGGTCCGCTTGATGTTGCCATTATGGCTGAGTCCACAATCCGCAAGGAGCTCTTCGGCTTCGATCACAAGAATAAAGGAGACGAGGAAGATGCTCCTTTGTTCCCCCACGATCAGGATCTGCCCTTGGTCGTTCGCAAGTTCCTCTGTCACTTGTCTCTCACTGAGACGGTGCCCGACTCTAAGGCTGCGCTCTTCCCTGCCCCAGTAGCATTCAACACAAACGAACAGCGCCAAGAGTGGTACTTGCCCACGGGCCACAAGTCTCGATTCTACGCCACGGTTGGCGAGTTCATTACCTACGCTCACGCACAGTTCAGAAACGACGAATTTGGACCAAAGCACCATGTGATCGGCCTCTTTACCCCCTGGTTCTTCGAAGTTGATGCGGTCGAGGCGAAGGCAGCAGAGAAAGACGAACCCATCCCTGTGGCCTGGCAAAAGACTTGTTTCAGAGCCGGAATGATGATCTGTTTGTCTGAATTCAAGCGCGATGGCATTGATTGGACTTATCGTCTGATCATGTTCAAGCCAAGCCGCCCTCACTACATCCGGGCAGAAGAACCGTCAGACCGACGACCAAAGCAGGATGCGTGGATCGAAGAGCTTTTAAAGCTCTTGAAGAGCGATTTTGACATCGTTCAGGGCTGGATCGGCGGCAAAGCCCGAGCACACCGTGACGCGCCGTCTGGCCGCCGTGTCTCGCCCGACTCTGTCGAGGTATCGTGCGAGATCATGGCAGAGATCATGGAAGACCCGAGTTCGCTTCCCACTACAAGAACAGGGTTAATTAAGAGAGGATTTGAGGAGATGGATCAATTCATGGGCTCCTAGGCCGGAGCGAATGTGAACGGGTAGGCAAAGTGATAGTACATCAAGGCTGATTCGTGCGATACCATAGGAGATCATAGCTGGCTGGTAGCCCATACATAGTTTCCGCGAATGCGTAGCCCAATTCATAGCAGTTAGTGACCGCATGCCTACACGATGAGATTAGTTACTCGATGAATTACACTGCGTACTTGAAAGCCTAATACCATCAAGTCCAAACCAAAAAGTGAATAACGAATGTATAGAATTGTAATAAATCAAATATAATATCGTGTATCAAATCATAGGTTTATGCGGGACTGAGCTGAAAGGGGGATGAGAAAATACATGAGCTGAAGGAAGAAAAAAAAAACAGTTGCAATTGTGTGCACCGACACGGGTCGAACCCGCGTGCCGCCGTATTTGAATCTCTCCCTTTACTCCCTGCTTGGGGGTAATAACAGTCACCAAAAAGCTAAGATTTTTTTTGAAAAAAAATTAGCAAAATAGGGACACACTTCCAGGAACGCTTTCGCTGCTTACTCTCCCAGACTATCCCGAAAGAGGCCCTTAAGGGAGAGGGCACCTACCGGCCGGAACCCTTGTGCTTAGACAGGAAGTGTGTCAGATGCCCAGTGGTAAACCACTGAGCCACGGGCGTCCCCATGATGGGAGGTACAATGTTTATCGACCTTATAACCCCTACTTTCGCGCGGTTCAATTTCGGGCCAGCAGGCAGCTTTTACCCAATTGGCCCGCGTTGCCGCCTGTCAACAAACGCAGCGAACCCGCCCGCCTTTTGACAATTTGGTTCAACCTATTGAGCACCACAGAGCCAGCAACTGGAAGGCGCTGTAATCTAATCATCTGTAGAACCCCATTATTATGTTTTCCAGTATCAGACTCGGCGTACAAAACAAAACTCCTGACAAGACCAATTCTTAATAATACCGTGGGACAAGCCCTCTGCCGTTGTTGTTGTTGTTGTTGTTGTATTATTTAACGTCTAAGTAAGACAGGCGTAAGCCCGTTAGGCAACCTCCCTAAGGGTATAGGATGTGGCAAGCTTTAATATATATTAATAATATATATTAATAATATATTTTGTTGGTACTATTATAATGCTAACTTTTGCCTTTAAAGGCTTAATATTTCTTAATTAATAATTATTACTTATTAATTAGCTTAATTTTAAGTTTTTTAGCTAATAGCTTTTAAGTTTTTATAGGTTTTAATTAAATAGTTAATTTAATGGTTATTTATAAAAAGTTATGCCTTATGGCTTTTTAATAACTTTATTAGCTTTAACGGCTTTATTAGCTTTATTAGTTTATGCTATTAAGTAGGTTATTTTATATTTTTATAAAAAGTTAATATTATAATTAGGTTAATATTTGTTTTTAGTTTTTAGTTTTTTCCTTTTTCCTTTTATATTTTATAAATGTTTATATAAAAAAAATAAAATACTATAAATAGTTATTAAAACGTTTTCACTAAGGTTTTTATTTTAATTATTTTTTTCTTCTCGTTTTTAGCCTTTAAGGCCTTTTGTTTTTTAATATTTCTTTATATGTAACACCATTTCCCTTTATCCGTAAACGCCGAATATATTTTATTAAAAAAGTTAATAGCTTTATAAAACTTTTTAAACTTTAATGGGTGTTATATTAACCACCTTTAATAGCTTACCTTATTTATTAAAGTTAGGATATTTAACTTATAAAGTTTTATAGGCTAGTTATTCTTTCTTTATTTAAAGCTGTTTAATTTCTTCCCTAGCTTTAATGGTTTAAGCTATTCTTTTTAAAAGGCCTTTATTTTTTTATAATATATTATATGCTTTAGTTTTTTATCCTTTTAACCCTTTAAATATAATATATAAAGGTAATGTATTTTTACTTTGTTATAATTAAACTTATTATAATACCATTTAAAATTTCCATAGGTTAAAATAATGCTTAAATATTATGCTAATACTTTTCTTAATAGTTATAACGTTAACAGTTTTTACTTAAGTTTATAGTTAACCTTAGCTGTTAAAAACCCGCTTAAAACTTTTACCTTTTTTTACTATATTTTTGCTATTTTTTTATTTATATTTTAGCCTTGCTTTTAATTCCCGCCGCTATAGGTCTTAATGCTAGGTTCGACGGGTTATTTTTTACCCTTACCTTTGCTAAAGCATTCGTTCTTTTATTGCTTTTAATTTTACAATGCTTTAGGCATTATTTAAGTGTTATATATTAAGTGTTTATTAGTTTATAAATTGCTATAAATACCTTTTAGAATATTAATAAGGTATTTTTTTAAAAGCTTTAAATTGCTGCTGTGTTATTTACGTAAAGGGTGATTTTATATTTTAAGTATAATGCTATTGCGTTTTTTAATCCCTTAAAGGCCTTTAAAGCTTTTATGTTAAATATTACCCTATAATAACTTATACCACCTTTTCTTTTAGCCACTATCTTAAACCCTTTATATATTATATAGCTATAGCTTAAGCTATTCTTCGTTTAAAATTCATTTAAAAACATTATAATGTTTTATAGTAATTTACCTTAAAACTAGTGCTTAAATTCCTTTATCGTTATTTTTTTATCCTTATTTTTAATAAAGTTTTTCCTTAATTTTTCCTTAAAGCGTGGTGAATATAGCTTTAATCGTTGTATTATTAAAAGTAATTTTATAGTTAGCTATAGGTTTATGTAAGCCGTTTAGTATTTTTTTACGCTTTTACCTTTAGTTATTTTCTTTAACTTTATTTTTATAGCTAAAGAATGTTTATTATATATCGTTCGTAACTTATAAATGTATTAACGCTAAGTTGTTTTTAGTGTAATTTTTATTATAGCAATGTTAGCTATTATAAATAACGCGTTCTTTAAAAAGGTTTTTTATACTAATAAAACTTTTCGGGTTACTTTTATAATTGCCTACTGTATTAGTCCTAAGTAACCTTTTAAGTAAGTATTTATAAAGGCTATATAAGTGTTAGCTGTTTTTTTTAATAGTTTTTTTCTTTTTTTATATTATACCTTATATTTATATAATAATATTAAAAGTAATACTAAGCTAGGGCGGGAGTTTAAGGGGTATTACGTGATTTAATCTTTGCTGATTAGTGCGTTTTGCTGTATTTATTTCTTATATTATATAAGAGCAAGCTCCTAAAGAGATTTTTTAAATTATCACCGATTAAAAATAACTTTAACTTCTTACCTATCTTAGTAGTAATCACCTTTATATGCATTTTAAATATCTTAACATTTACTTAATATAATTGTTTTTTTCCTTTTATATTAATTATCTTTCTTTTTAATTAGCTATATAACTAAAAGGGCTAAAGCATTTAAGCTTATTTATAGGCTATAACCTTAAATAATCCTTAGATCTTAACCTTTAAAGTTTTTTACTTTAGCTTAGTTAGTAATTATCATAAGACTTAAACCTATAACTTTAGTCTTAGAAAAACCATTAAGCTATTTAATTAATTAGCTTCTTAAAGCAGCTATATAGTTGGATAAAGGGTAAGAGTTTATGGTAATTTAGCTAAGTAAAAGTTACTAAAACCTTAAAAACCTAAGTAACTTAAGTATTATTAACCCTTTATCTTAACAAATGAAGCTATTCTAAGATAAATTAAATATAACCTATTTAGTAGTTATAAAGTTTTACTAATTAATAAGAACTAATAAATTCTAGAACAAAAAGAAAACTAAGATAAGATAAAACCTAAAAACCTAAAATAAAACACTAAAGAAAATATAAGATATTAAAGTAGGCTCTAATTTTAAAACCTTATTATTATAAAACCAAAAAACCAAAAATGGCTTATATAGCTAACACTAAAAAATACCAATTAGCATAAAAGATTAAGCAAATTCTATAGGAAAGCCTTATTTTCTAAGGTATAGGAATAAAACTAATAGGAATTATATAAAAAAAACTTATAAAAATAAGTTTTAAGCTTTTTAATAGAGTTTATAAAGTTTTAATCTAAATAAGCTAATAAAGGTTATAAGGTTCCTTAAGTGATATTATTATTAATATTGTTTTGGCGGTTAGCATTAAATCTTTAATTCTTAAACTTATTATAAAGCTATTAGCAAAGATTTTGGAAGGGAAGGTTTATTATTTAAAGTTAATAAATTAAAAGCTTAAAGCCCCTAATTAAAATATTTCTTTGAAAAAAACCTAAGATACTTAAACTTTAAGCCTAAAAAATAGGATATAAAGATATTACTATTATTGACTAGCATTAATACTATTGTTTATAAATTGCCTATTATTTTTAATTATTAAGCCTAAGGATAAATCTTTAGCCTTTAATTAGAAAGAATTTTTACTTTTACTATTGTTAAAATAACCTATAACTATAAATTAAAATAACCTTTAGGGAGGTTTTTTAACATTACTAAAAGGAAGACCTATAGCATTAAGTTAGCATTAAGCTAATATCTTTAATTAAAATATAAATATATTTAAAAAAGTATTAACTAATATATTAGTTAGCCTTAAAAGAAAAGCTAATAACCTAAAATCTTAGCTTATTTTTAAGGATTAATAAAATAAACCTAAATTTAAGACTTATTAAAGGTTCTTATAAAGTTTTAGTAATATCTTTTTATTAATTAATAGGTTTTTTAGCTTATTATTTGGTAAGATTAATATAGAAGTCCTAATACTTAAATCTTTTATTAAAAATACCTTAATAATTATAGCTTTTTAGGAAAATAATACCATTAGTACCTTTTTAGGGGGTAATAATAAGGCTATTAAATAGCACCCTATTTCAGCTTAAAGCATTAAATTAACCATTAAAAACCTTAGAATCTTTTATATAATAACACTTATACTAAGGCCTAAAGATTATCTATAGTATATCTTTAATAGGAAAGCTATTATAGTATAGCTAAAAAACCTTAATTAGATATTTTCTTAAGCAAAAATAATAAATAAGGATATCCTTAATAATTTTCCTTATTAAACTAAAAATGTATAACTTTAATAACTAATTGAAGCTATAATAAATAATACTAAAACCTAAAGTTAGGCTAAAAAGAATTTAAAAACTACTTTTAAGGCTAATAATTTATTATAGCGCTTATCTGCTAAAAAGCAGCTCTAAGCCTTTAAAGATAACATGCCTTTTAATTATTTAAAAGAAATTAATATTGTAGTTATAGAATATTAAGCTATATTAAATAGTATTAGTTTTAACTTAAACCTATTTAAAAGTGAAAAAATTATTTTTTTACTTAACTAAATTAATCTATTAGCAATTAATAAGATTGTAAAGTTTAACTTAATAAAGGAATATAATAAGCTAAAAAAGCTTTTATATAAAAAAGCAATAAAGTATATTAAAAACTAAGCTAATAATTAGGTTAATTTTTATAAAAAACTCAGCCACCAATTCCAGCTTAAAGCTAAGACTCCTACATAAGGCAATAACTAATCTAAACCTTAAAAGGCTTAATAATAAGTGTAAATTTAAGAAAAGCCTATACCTACCCTAAAGAAAACCATGCTAAAGTAATTTAAACAGCCTAAAAATAAGGATCCTAACATTACTAATTTAACTAAAAGGATTAAAAAGCTTGAAATTAATATGCACCAATAAAATATTAAAAGCCTTAAAGAAAAAATAGCTAATATCCATTAAACCCCAGGAAAATCAAAATACTTAAATAAATTTTATCATTACCTATATACTAATAACTTTAATTAATTCTACCTAAACACTATTAATGCTATTAAGCCTTTTAAGAAAAAGCTTTATAACTATAAAACCAATAAGTTTAAAGCAGCTCCTTAGTATTAGTCCTTATATAATAAGCTACCCAACTTTTTAAAAAAGCTAAAAAATAACGCATATAAAAAAAACTAATGCTAGTTTTATATTAATTTTAATCATTAATATAAGGACTACCCCTTAATAAGTATACTTAATAAGAACAAAGTGATATACTATAATAAAAATAAGTAGCAATACTGTTTAAAAGGATTTAATAGTTCCAAGGACTTAAAGTTTAAGCCAATCCCTAGAAGAGTTATCATTTATGTTAAATCTTAAAAACTTTTAATTAAATATATCATCCTTAAGTAAATATACCAAAAAAAACTAGCAAAATATAAAATAGTAAAGCAAGCTTACTACCACTTAGTATTTACAGGTTTAATTAGTTTAGATCTAATTTATACACTAAAAAAAAGCAACTACAATCCTAAGATAAAAGCCGCCAATAGTTTAATAGCATAAATATCAGTAATTAGCTTTAGATTTAAAAATAAATTTAACAAAGCTAATTTGTTTAATTATTCATAAGCTAAAAATACCATTAATCAAGATAGTTTTTATTAAATTAAAAGCATTTATAAGCAAGAGCTTAAACAGAAGAATACAGCGCTTATTAACGCTATAAAACACTAAAAAATAGTTTAGGAAAGCCTATTAATTAAAACACCCCTAATAACAACATTAAAAAAGTTCCTTACCCTAATCTACAAAGTAATACCCTTAAAAATGCCCCTAAAAACACCCCTAAAGTTACTTCTATACTAAAACCTATAAAGGTTAAAAGTTTATACAGCCTTAAAGCTAAATCGTTTTAAGCAAAAAAGGTTAAAAATAATAGCAGTAAAAAGTTTAATATTACCTAGGATAAATTAATTAAATATATGCCTAACTTCTTTATATATGTTTTTAAGTTTATGCTAAACCAGAATAAGAAATTAGCACCCATAAAATACATTAAAGTACCTATCCAAAACACTATATAAAACACTAAAAAAGCTAAGAAATAAAAATCAACACCTAAATCCACTAATTAAGAGCTTATATAAGCCCTAACTATTACAACGTTAACTTTAGCCTCATAAAAAAAGCAACCTTTAATAAACCCCTTAATAATAAATAATATATCCACATATATTTAGCCTTTACTAAGGCTTATAATTCACATAAACCTTATTAAAAATAAGGATCTTATTTCAAAAATCATTAATACTAAAGCATAAGCCAGTATTATTGCTAAATCTTATATCCTTAAACACTTTTTTCTAATAAAAAACATTAAGCTTTTTTAAATAAAATTTAATGCTAAAACCAAAACAAAATATTTAAAGGTTATTAAAAGCCTTATTTAGCTTATAAAATAGTGTTTTCCCTTATTAATCTACATAATAAACAATAGCTAGATAACTTTTAAGCTATTACTTAGCATTAACTTCATTTTCTAGGCTTAAATAATATTTCACTTTAAAAATAATATACTAATAGGCTATATAACTTTTAGATTAGCAAAAATCAAAATCCTTTTAACACTAAAAAAAGGCCTTAATTAAGCTTTAAAAAACCTGGTTAATATTTAAGCCCCAAAAAACTAGGAGTTATTAATAATAAAGGCCATACCAACAGTGAAACCAAACCTTAAATATTAACCTTATATAAAATCACTTAGGATAAATCTTTTATAAAGGCTAATACTATGAATATCTTCGATCTAAACTTTAATTCATTACCTGCTAATAAAATATTAGATTTCCTTTTTAAACTTAAAAAAGAAAATTAGGTTTTAGCTAAACTTAATAATAACAAATTCCTTATAATTATATATTAATTAATTATAAAGGCCCTAAGAAAAGCTAAAAAAAATACCATAAAGCTTAACAAAAAAAGTAAAAAGGTAAAAGCCTTATATATATAAATACTATATATAAGCCTAAGTCCTAAAAAATAAACCTAATCAATAACACACCTTTTAACAAAACAACACCACCTAGATTAATAAACTAGAAGAAAGAGGCGCTAAAAGAAGCCGCTAAAACAGCTAAAGAACCAAAGAAATCTTTAAAAGATAACCCTTTTATAAATAT
Organism: Hypoxylon sp. FL0543; assembly: GCA_022578575.1. Classification (NCBI taxonomy): domain Eukaryota; kingdom Fungi; phylum Ascomycota; class Sordariomycetes; order Xylariales; family Hypoxylaceae; genus Hypoxylon; species Hypoxylon sp. FL0543. The sequence goes on along the minus strand of MU393990.1, from coordinate 783,867 downwards.
TTTCCCTAGATTTATAAAATAACTAAAAGGCACTAAATTAACCTTAAACCACCTAAAAAAGATTCTAAAAAAACTTAAAAATACCAAGCTTACTAATCAAAAAAAGGACCTATTAATTAAAATCCTATATCGAAAAGAAATGGCTTTAGCCTAAGATTTTAGCAAAGTCAGTAAAATCAAACCTAAAATAGCTTCTAATTACAAGATTAAGACAGTTTCCTATAAAGCCTAGCAAGCAAAAAGCATATTAATTTTAGCACCTTTAAAACCTAAGGTAATTAAGATCCTAAGAGAACGCTTAAATAATAAAATCCTAAAAGAAAGCTATAGCCTATATTATAACATATAGTTTATAGTTAAAAAGAAAAATAATAAACTATAGCTTATTAACTTAGCTATAAAGCTTAACGCTAAAATAATTAAAGATGCCTTTCTTCTAAAAGGTAGTAATAAGTTCTTACAGAAATTCACTATATATATTATACTTTTAGTTATTAACTTTTTCTTTAAATATAACTAAATAACCCTTTTAGTTTATAGTAAAGATTTAATAACTTTTACTACTTTAATTAGCCTTCTTAAAATAACTACACTATTTTAAAAAGCCACTAATTTAGTTGCCTATTTTTTTAGGGTAATCACTTAGCTATTATATAACTTAATACCTAATAAATATAAACCCTTTTTTAATAATATTATAGTTAAAGGACCTAATAATAGATATAATAATTAAAAGGTTTTCTTAGGTATTTATTAATTTATCCTCAAATATATTAAAAATTTAAACAATATACTCCTAAACTTTAAGCTAGAAGGCATAACTACTAACATTATTAAATTAGTTTTTTACAATAAAACTATTAAAATTATCGGATATATATATAAAACTAATAAAAGAAAGCTTACTACTATAAAGGTTATTAAAATCCTAGAATAAAAGAAATATAAAAACGTTTCTTAGGTCTAAACCTTCCTAAAAATAACCGGCTATTTTTAGATTTAGATTAATTATTTTATAGTTATAACCTATCCATTAATAATATTAATAAGGAAAAATAAGCCCTTTAAATAAAAATAGCTATAATAGTAAGCTATAGAGACCTTAAAAAAGGCCTTAATAATGGCTTTATGCTTAATAGCCTTAAATTATAAATCTAACCTTTTAATTATCCTAAAAACTAACGTATTAGATATAGGCTAGGAAGCTTGCCTAGGCTAATTAGATAAAAACAAAAAATTTAGGCTTGCTAAATATAAATCTAAAGGCTGGAAAGATTCTAACTTAAACTATAACGCCATTAAAAAGGAGTGTTTAGCAGTCCTTTAATTGCTAATAAAATTTTGAAGCCACCTTTATAGTGTTAGATTTCAACTTAAAACCAATGCTAAAGTCCTAATCGCCCAGCTAAACAATAGCTTCTTTAATCTCCCTAATGTTATACTCACTTATTAAATCGCCTATATTAAGATATTTAATTTTAAGATTTATTATATTTCTAGGAAGTTAAATATAATAACTAATATGTTATTTTAAAAACTAAGCGGTCTATTAGATTTATAAAATAATTGTTAAAAAGGAAATATTAATAACTTTATTAATCTCTAGCTGAATCTAATATTTATTAATGTTTTATAAGTTATTAAATTCTTTAACTTTAATAATATCCCCATACTAAATAAAGATAAAAACTAAAGCTAGGAATCTTAAAAGATAGCTAGATTTCTTATAACTTTATAGCTATTAAAAAGGCTTTTAAACAATCAAACTAAGAAAGGCTAAAAAGTAAGGAAAGCTTTTAAAAGCAAAGCCTTAAAATACTAAGTTTAAGACAATATTTTGTTTCTAAAAAAGAATAAACATTACTATTAACGCTAAGTTATTAATAATAAATAGCTTAAAAGGGAAATTATCTAATTAAGCCATATTAATAATAGCTATTAAGGAAAAAAGTTAACTTATAAAAAGATTAAAATATTTTATTATTAGAAGGGTATTTATAATTATATATTAAATGCCCTTAAGTATTACCTTATGTACTAAAAATTAAACTTAAAATGCCTAATAAACCTTTTAGGAAGCTTTTAACCTTTTAATCTCTTTTATTGCTGGATTCTTAACGTTTAATATATACTTATTAACACTAGATTTATCACTATTTTAGAAGCTTAAAAGTAGCTATTTGATTTTTTAAAAGTTAAGCCTTTATATAAAGTTAACTTAAATGTAGTAGCAAAATTCCTAATTAAGAAAATTTATTATTAATATAGCGTTTTTCTTAAAATTAAAGTTAATAATAAACCTAAATTTAAGAAGGAAGTTAAAGCTGCTTATAAAAAGGCTAGAATAAACTAAGAAGTTGGTCTAGCGTATTACCTTAAATCTTAAGGATAAGTTAAAATTGGATATAAGCTAATTAAAGCAGGCCTAGAAAAACTAACCGATGGGATTTATAAAGGATAAGTGTTAAAACTTAATGTAGTTATTTTTATTAATAGGACCTTAATTTATGAATATAGTTTAAGCCTTTATAAAGTAGTTTATAGCCGAAGACTTATCTTACTAATTAAAACTGCTATTTCTTCCTAGAAAGTTCTAAATTGAAAAAATATTACCTCTAAGGTTAACCTTTTAGCAATAAAAGCTAGAATAATAGAAAAATATAAAGTTAATATTAACAAAATAGCCAAAATAATAGCTTAAAAGCAAAAGAAACATATTAATTAGAACAATAAAAAAAACTCCCACCGGTTATAAAAAGAACCACTAAAAAAAGAAAACTTAGTATTATTATATAACCCTTTAAGGCATATTAATAAGTCCTAATTTATAAAGCTTAAATATAACTAAAATAACCTATATATTATCCATTAAGTTCGATTAAATAGTAAATACACTATTAAGGACCTAAAAGGCTAAGTTATTTAAGGCACTTTTATTAAAAATAGGTTAAAACACTTTATATAAAATAAACATAAGTACTAGGAGTTAGCTAACCCTAAAAATAATAACTAGGTTACTAATAATAACCCCTTAAATTTACCTAAAAGCTAGCAAAAACAGCCTAAAAGTATTACTAATTAGCCAATAAATAAGTCCTATAAAATAGATTATAAGGCTATTTGCATTAATATTAAAGTTTATATCTTTATAGGTTAAAAAGAAGGATATGCTATAGTAAATAATACCTTTAAAAGCAATAAAAGTAAATCTATTACTATAAAAAGTAACACTAATTAAGATTATAATAACTAATATAACCTATAGTATATAGCTTAAAACTTATATACCTATTATCCTTTATTACTATCCTTTATTACTATTTTTTAATAGCTATTTTAGTATTATCTATAACTAGTTATTTTAAGTTTCTTTATTTTATTTATTTATTATATAAGGCACTAATTATTAATTTAAACATTTAATTTAACCCTTAAACCTAATCTTATAGCCTAATAGTAAAGCCTAAATCATAAGTTTAGTTAACTTAAAGGCTTAACTCTCTCCTTAATCTAAACTAATAGCTCTTTTCCACTAATCTATATATTATTAAAAAAATTTTTTAGGTTTAGGTCTTTATAAATAGGGACCTTACTATTATATTAAGCCTGTAGGTGTTTAAATCGATCATTTCTATAGCTATATTTATAAATAGCTATAAAGAAATAATAGATACTATAGGAGTTGTTTAATTAATTAGGTATTAATTTATAGCTAAAGAACAGCCATATATTAGTGTACTTATTAGATTTAAATATCCTATATCTATTCTTATAATATTAATAAAAAGCTATATTATTAAATCCCTATGCCTAAGCATATAAACCTATTACTTTATAAAGATTAGTGTATAGCTAATATATAATTTTATTAATTAAACCATTGTTAGCTAAATTAAGGTATAGTAGTTTAGCCTTCTTAAGAAAAGCTAAAATTACTTTGTTTCTATAGAAGAAGTTTAGCTTTATAACAACCTAAAATGCCCCTAATTTAATCTCCTATCGAACATATTTTTTTTACGCTTTACCTTTCAAGGTATAAATTACTAAATTTTAAACTATCTATAACATATTAGTTAAGCACCCAGAATACTAAAATATTACCTACCTATTTTAGTTTACTAATAACATATAGCTTTAAAAATACATTTTTATCGGACCATAGCTATAAAATATTGTTTAGGAAGGCATTTATAGGGATAATCTCTACTATAAATATATTATAATATAAATTAAATACCTTATTAGTGCTAAGCTTAATATATTTCTTTAATTTTAGCTTAAAAGGCAAACCTATAACACTTTAATTAGTATTCTTAGTCTTTAAATTTGCCTAATTTTTAGGTGGAAAGTTAAAGCTAGCAAGCTTTACACTAATAAAATTAGCCAAATCTAAATTTAATAGCGTTAAGTTTTTTAATAAAGCCTTTAATAAAGCTTTTAAAGGAGGCCTAGCAAAAAATAAATTACTAATCTAATACTTCTTTTTTAAATCTTTAATATCCTTTATATCAATCTTTGCTATCGCTAGTAAATATAATAGCTTCCTTTATTTCTTAGGACTAGTTTTAGTTTTTAGCTTTTTAATAACATAATTAACAATATCATTTAAAGCCATTTAGCTAATTAACCAAGAAAAGATAGTATTAAGCATACTAGAACTAGCAACTAATAAATAATTTTCTTAATTATAAGCCTCTAAAGCCTTTTTACTAAGACCTTTGCTTTTTAACTCAATTTTTAGCTTATTAAAAAGCAACAATATAGCTAATAATTAAAGCATTTATACTAAACTAGGCTAAAATAAAAGAGATAAAAAAAAAAGATAAAAAAGTAGGTAATAGCTTATTAAATTATGACACTTATTAATAAATATTAATTACTAATTAATTAAATTAATTTATTTAACCCATAATAACTAAACCATGAATATTTCCTTAAGCTTATTATAAACTAAACAACATTAATAACTAAATTTCAAATTTATAGCTCAAATAAGCCGTTAAAACCTTAATATTTTAATAGCATTAAACTCCTAGCTTATTAATTAATTAAAAACTATCTTGCTTTTATCCCCTAACTAGCCTAAGCTAAAAAAACAAACACTAAAATATTATACCTTATTTTACTTCTTCATAATACCTTTAAAGTCTTATATTCCTAAATATATTAAAAGAGAAGGTATTTAAAAAATTAATAAATTATTGCAAATAATTTATAGTAAACTGCTATATTAGGATTTTAATGATATTTAAACTATTAAAGTTCCTTATATAGTAGACTTATATTATGGTTATTTTAGTAATAACAAAGAGTTTATTAAAAATAATAAGATTCTACCTAGCGTTAATTTTAATTAGTGGAAAAATAAAGCCTGCTATATAATTAATGTATTAAATCTATACTATTATAAGGAATAGTTATACTTTAATATAATATAAGTTATATGGAATATAACTATTAGTAATATTATTTAAAATAAGGTTATAATAAAGATAGCTTTTCTATAGGTTATAACTTATATAGCAAAAAATAAATTTAATTAAGGGACAGCAAAAAAAATAGTAAAGATTAAGCTAAAAACCTTACTACTGTTAAGTTATATAAATTTAGACAACCTAGATAAGAAGCTTATAAATCCCTTTAAATATAAAACTTTTTACTATTTTATAGTTATATTTATTCTTAATTAAAAAAAATATACTATTTTAATACCTTATTAAACTCTTTAGGTTAAAACCTACCTACTTATACTTACCATATCTTTTAATAAATTAAAGGCGCTTAAACTAATGACCTTTGGAAAAGCATTAAGATTAAAGTACTTAAGGAGATTTTTTATTTTAATTAAATTAATTAAAATAATAGCTAAAGTTATAACTACTGGTTATTAGTGATCCTATATTTAATTTATTAAAGACTGTTAATTATAGTATAATTTATTAGCTAAGAAAAGAATAACCTTGTAAAAGTAATAGCTAATTATATAAGATTGCTCTTTCTTTATATTAGAATAAAAATTAGCCCTATAGGTAAAGCTTATATACCCTTACCTTTATTTAAGCCTATTAATAAGGTTATTAAGTAGGTTAAATTAAATTAACTTAACGTTTCTAAACTAATAAACCTTAAATCCAATTTTAATTAAGACAAATTCTACTTTAATAATTAAGAAAAGTTTTACCTTAATGATTAAAAGGAAGAAGAAACTGTTGGAGTAAAATAATAAGTTAACCTTTTTAAAAACAGTTTTAAATTGGATTATTAGTTACCTAATGATAATAAGAAATTAGTTAATCTTAAATTTAATTAACCAGAAAACAAAGAAGACTTACTTATTCTTAATCTAATTAAAAGCCCTAAGATAAGCACTATAAATAAAGGTGAAACTGTTAAAGCTTTAAAAAAAAGAAAGCTAGCTAAGCTAAAAGTTATAAAAGTTAAGATCCTTTTAAGGCCTAAATATAATAATCTGTTATTGCTAAACCTATTATTTAAAATTGGCCTTAAACGCGTTGCTTTTTACTAAGCTAGTAACCTATTATTCTTTTGTTAGGTAGGTAATATGTATGAGACTTTTAGAAATAAGCCTTAGCTTTATGCTCTTATAGCTTAATAAGGATAGGATTATTATCTTTTTTTAATCTTTAAAAGAGAAAGGCAATTTAAAGTCTTTAAGCTTAAACTAAGGGAGGTATAAAAGGCTAATATAGCGAAGCATGCTATTACTAAGGGTAAGTTTATAACTAAACTAATAAAGCTTAATGGTTTTTAAAAGGCTAGATTAATAAAACGGGTAAAGATTAACTTTAATTAAAACAAGGAAGCCTTATTTATTTATTAAATGCGCTGTAGCAAGGTTATTTTCTAACATATTTAAGGAGGGATAAGCTGGGGTGAAAGTTTAAAGGATATTACATGATTTAATCTTTGCTAATTAATGCGTTTTGCTATATTTATTTCTTATGTTATATAGAAGTGAGCTTTTAGAGAGATTTTTTAAATTGTTACCGATTAAAAATAACTTTAATTTCTTACCTATCTTAGTAGCAGTTATCTTTATATACACTTTAAATATTTTAATACTTACTTAATATAATCGTTTTTTTCCTTTTATATTAGTTGTTTTTCTTTTTAATCGGCTATGTAACTAAGAGGGCTGAAGCGTTTAAGCTTGTTTGCAGGCTATAACCTTAAATAATTTTTAAATCTTAACCCTTAGAGTTTTTCACTCCAGCTTAATACTATATATATTATTTTATATAGTTTATTCGTTAACGAGCCTTTAATTACCGTTAAAATTTCCTTAATATAGTTAGTGATTTTAGTAGCTTTAGTAACCTTAATTTTTATATGCCTTTTATATTTTAATTTTTAATTTAAATAAACCTTAAGTTACCTTAATGTTAAGGAAGCTTTTATTACCTTTAGTTTTAGGGTTAATATTAGCTTAATTTATATGTTATTATTAAACTTTATAGCTAGGTTTTTTTTGCTTTATTCCTATATAAAATAGATAGCTTTTATTTTTTTTAGGGTAAAAGTAATTTTATTTTCTTCCTTATACCTAAATATCTTATTAACCTTTTTCTTAACGGCTTTAATACTTTTTTTTAGCATATAACCAAAGATAAGCACCGTTATATTATCTATATATTTTCACTTATAATTACTACCCTTAAATAATTCGCTTAAGTATAATATATATAACATTAAAGATAACAATAAGCTTATAAAATGCCATAATTAACTTTCCTTACTTTAATAATAGTTTTTTTCAAACAGGTTAATACCCTTTTATTCGTTAAGAAATTTTTAATAAATTATAGCATTTATTTTAACCATTTTTATTTAATTATATAATCTAATAAATAGTTTTTTAATATAACATTAAAAACCCCTTAAACGTTTAATATTACTAATATTACTTTTTTCTCGTTTATTAATATAAGCTTTACATTATAGGTTAAGCTAGCTATAAAGTTTATAGCTAACCTTTTAAATACTGCCTTTATATATTATAAGTTAATTAAGTTATTTTAAAAAGCTATTTATATTATTCTTTTAGCTATTATTTTTTTTAGTTTTTTCCCTAAACATAATAATAATGCTATTAATTTTTAAACATAATAAGTAATAAAGTTTATTTTTTTACCTTTAACATTATTACCACTTTTACTTTTTTTCACACATTAAAAAATATCCTTACTTTTAAATATTTCTTTAGTAAGCTTATATAGTAATCCTTAAAAACAAGCCACGCTATTTTTAAATACTTAATAATTATTAAATTTATTTTTAAGGAAATTAAAAATACCTTTATAATATATTTTTTAGCCTTTTTTGTTAGGGATTACAGCTCTCTTAGTACGTGTGGCCCCTGCCACACCTATCACGTGCCGCATATATCAATATATAAGGCACACCTGGCTTCTATACTAAATAGCTTCTCAATCATCATTAATATATCATCGCTGCCCCGCTCTTTTTGCTCCCCTTTGTTTTACGGCTCTTAATTCGTAACATTTTTTTTCGTAACTTTTATATTCTAAGGTAAGTGCCCTTTTTATACTAACGCTTTATTTAATATATCGTCCTTTAAGTTAAATTTAAATAATATAACGTTCGTTAAGTATTTCGTTTTTTCCTTTGCATTTTTTATTACCCAATCTCCCGTTATAATTAAAAAAGCCTTAACCTAACATTTTAAATTACATTAGTTAATTACCTTTATAAGGTCCTTATTAATTTTATAATCGCTTTTTTTTTGTTTTAGTATTTCATTATTGCCTTTTTATAAGTCGCTAAAAACATTTTTTTAACTAGTTCGTTTAGCTTTAACTTTTTTTTCTTTTTATATTCTTTTTAGGCCTTTTTACACTTTTTTATTCACTATAAAAAAGCTTTTCTTTTAATGTAATATTTTTTTTTACAACTTTAATATAGTTATTAATTAAGTTTAATAAGCTTTTTATAACTTCATTAATGCCTTATACGATATTTACTTTAATAATATCTAAAAGGTTATACGCTTTAATTTTAACTAGGTTTATTAAACGCTTTAGCTTATTTTTTAGGATTTTTTAAATGTAGGCTATTTTTAAAAAAGGTTTAGTTCCCTTACCTTATAGCGTTATTTTTAATAATAAATAATCCAATCCATATATTAGCTTTTTTACGATTTAACTTTCGGTAAAAAGGATATTTAAAAAAGGCAAATCTATTATATAGCCGTTTTTATAAATGGCTTACCTTAGCTAGCCTATAAAGCATATACCGAACTTAATAAACTACTTTGTTAGTTTTTAGCCTTTATGTGCATTATTTATTTTTAGTTTCCATTTAAAGTGTTTAACGTTAACATTTCCTATTACTAAATAGTTCTTTAAAGGTTTAAGGGTTAAAAAATAACTAATAATTAAATTAGTTATTAGTTATTTATAATAATTAAAGTATAAATAGCCATTAACATTTAACTATATTATATTTTTATAATAGACTTTTTAATAATGCTTTATTATTAATTAAAGGTTTTTTTTAACATATATTATTACCCTAGGTTTGTTTTCTTTTAAGGCGTTATAGGTGTTTATAAAGAAATATATATTATATCTTAAATAATATTATATTTTACTTTTTATCTATGTAAATATCCATAGTTTTATAACTATTATTATATTAATTTTTTCTTTTTAATATTATTTTAAAAAGATTTTATATAAAATTAATTTTTTACTTATATTACAATATGTTATAATAGTATTAATAGGTTTAAAAGGTTTATAATAGGTTTTTTTTTTATAAAATTAATAGTTTAAGGGTTTTATAAGGTTAATATTTAAACGTTTTAAGCATTTTTTTACTAACTATTTTATTATTAATTATGCTTTGGTTTTTTTAATAACTTCGGCTTTTTATACTTCCTTACTTTTTAATTAAGGTTATATTATAAAGGCCTTTATAACTAATAATGGTATTAACATAGCCATTATTATATTATTATTTTTTTATTTATTTTTTTTATTTTTCATTTATTTATTTTTAAAGCTAAATATTTTAATAATTTTAATAAGTTTAAAGCTTATTAATTCATTTTAAGGCTTATTTAGGGGTGTAAAAAAGGCTTATTTTTTATTAGATATGCTTTATTATTAAATTTGTTTAAAAAGGTTTTTGTTTAATGAAAATGTTAATATTATAGCCCCTATAAATAGATTTTTTGCAATAAATTTCTAGTTACCCGCTTTCCTAATTACCCTTAGTTTAGCTTAGCTTAATAAGATTATTATTTTATTTACTTTTTAAAGCTTACATAAGTAGTTATTATGGTTTATTAAGTATAGCTTATAATAATTAATATATTTAATAAGTTAATTACATATCCCTTAAGGTATAAGCTTATATTTATTAAGGTGGTTATTATAATTTTTACATAATGCTTTTTTACTATAATACCTTATTATATAATATCCTTAGCACTTAAAATTATAGCGGGTAATATTAGTTTATTTCTTAATTTTTTATAAGAAATTATTAGCTAAAAATAGCTTAAAGCGTTTAACGTTTTCCTTAAAGGCTATTATCTAAATAACTTTTTTAATAAATAAATTAATACCATTTTATAAAATATATATATTTATAAAAAATCTTTTTATTTAAGTTTTTACCTTTTTTATAACTATTTTTTTATTAATAAGTATAAATAACTTTATATTTAAGTTTATTATATAGGTAAGTACCTTAAATATTATATATATTAATTACTTTTTAAATACCTTTATCGTTATAGCGTGTAAGGTATTTTTTATAATGGTTTTTTTATCTTTTTTTAGTAATTAGTTTTTTATATTTAAATCCATTATTTTAATAACCCACTTTATATTTATAGGTTAAATATTTTTAATAATGTTGGATTATATAACTAAAATGGTGGTTTTAGTGTAAGTGGCCCGTGCACGAGCCATTGGCCCGTGCATTAAGGCCATTATATTTTTCGTATAAAAAACCCTTTTTTTACTTATAATTTATTACGCTTTTATTAATACATTAGGTTTTTTACTTATATACGTATGTATATATAACCTTAAGCTATTATTACTAAATAACGAACAACCTATTACTACTAAATAATAGCCTTACTAACTAATATTAATTAGTAATTAACCGGTAAGTTAGCTATAAATTAATAAGGTTTCGTTTAAAAAGGTTGAGTAAGTAACTGCAACGCTTTAATAAAATAAAGCAAACGGCTAAAAATATCGCTCCTTATTATTAGGTTATTTAATTATTAACTGTTAAATAATATTCGTTAACGCTTATGCTAAGAAAAAATTTTCGAAATCTTACGTCCATTACGTAAAAGAATCACGAATTAGGAAATCATTAACGCGTGTTATTTTAATACGTTACTTACCTTAATAATTATGTCGATATATACGTATTACTTTAATTAAAATTAAGCAGGTGTATAGCCTTAAGCTAATGTAAAGCCTTTTAATAAAATCTTTAATTAAAATTAAGTATAAGCTAATACTTAGTTAAAAAAAAAGTGCTTTCCTTAAGCTTATTATGTAAAGCTTATTATAATTAATCCTAGATTTTTTTAACCTTTTTAAAGCTTTTTTACGCGAATATTACGTTTAAGGCCTTTTAATAAAAATTATAACCTAAGTGATTGTTAAAAGTGTATTGCCTTAAGTGCTGCATAAGCCTTTTAACGAAATTTTTAATTAAGATTAAGTGTAAGCTAGTACCTAATTAAAAAGAAAAGGTATTTTTCTTTAATTTATTGTAAAAAGCCTGCTATAATTAATCTTAAATCTCCTTAACTTTAAAGCTTTATTAGTTATATTTAAGGCTTTTTAATGAGTTAATAATAATATTAATTAAAAGCATAAAAAAGATTTAATACGACACCTTATTTATTTATTTTTAATCTAATAACACCTTTTATAAATTAAGCCTACTATAAATAAATAGCTATAAAAACATAATTAAAAGCTAACCCTTTCATTAAGCTCGTTAATTATTAAGTTAATTATAATATTTTTTTTAATATAACTACTATAATATCCATTAATATATTAAGCTAAATATAACATTTTATTAATACATTAAAAACGCTTTATTAATATAACTATTAATACATCCTACCGATATAATTACTTAATATAAGGCTTACGTACGTTTTTAAAATAAGCTTTTACTATACATTAAAAAAAAAAACTGCTAAAGCAATTATATATAAAAATTACATACGTTTTTAACATAAAGCTTTATTACCTTTACTATACACCATTATAAAAAAAAAAAACTATTAAAGCAGTTACGTTGCTTTAGTTACTTTAAATTAACATTTAAATTAACATTGCTTTAGCCACTTTATTTAATAATATAAGGATAAAACAATAAGGAAAAATATAAGTTAAAGTTAAAAAAGGTATAGGTTAAAATATAGGATAAAATATAGGTTAAAATAATACATACGTATTAAAATATAGGTTAACAACGATTAAAAAATCAAGGAAAAAAAAAAGTTACTAGTGTTAAATTATATAACTAAAATAATGGTTTTAATATAAATAGCCCGTGCATAAGCCATTAGCTTATACATTAAGGCCATTATATTTCTTATATAAAAAACCCTTTTTTCACTTATAATTCATTACGCTTTCATTAATACATTAGGTTTTTTACTTATATACGTATGTACGTATAACCTTAAGTCGTTACTATTAAATAACGAATAACTTATCATTACTAAATAATAGCCTTATTAACCGATAAATAGCTTTAGCTAAAAACGCTAAAGCTTTTATTAAGGTTATTTTAGTTATAAATAAAAAAAGTTATACTGTAATTTATTCTTAAAAAAATTAAACTAAAATATAGGTATTTAGCTGTCTTTTTAAAATAACTTTTTTATTAAATTATTTGATTAATACTTTATTAAAAATTATTAAGGAAGTTATTAGTGTTTTTATAGCTAATTTAAGCATAAATTTAACGCTTTATTTAACAATATTAACATAAAATACTATATCCATTAAATTAGGTTTAAGTTTTATTATTTTTATTTTAGTTTAAGTGCTTATAAAATATAATAATACTATAAAGTGGTTACTTAATTATACGTATATTAAGGCGTTAAAGTGTTACCTTAAGGTTTTAATATACTTTTATGCTACCTTTTAGTAGCTAGCTTAATTATTTTTTTTAAAAGATTTAATAAAGTTATTTAAAGTAACTATAAGCTTTATAATAATTTCTTTTTAAATTTTAGCCTTTTATTTTACCTTAGCATATTACTTATTAATAATATTTTATAGTAAAAACTTAATATTTAGTTTAATATATTTCTTTTTAGCTATTAAGTTTAGCTTTAAAAATAATTATATACTAAGCATTTTAACTTTTTTATACTAATATAAGTTAGCTTTAATAAATATATTTAACACTAAAATTATTATATATTAAAGGTTAAATATTATAGTTAAATATAACAATATAAAAAAATTTAATATAAGTAAGTAATAATTTTACTTACTTAAATCTTTTTAGTGTTTTAATGTTTTAACGTTAATTTTAACACCTATTAATGTTTTTAATAGTATACTTACACTACTATTAGCAGTAATAAGCGTATAAATAATAAATGCAAAAAAAGATGCCTTTTATCGTATGCATGCAAATAAATGCCTTTTATTTAAAACTATAATATCCATAATAAAAGCATTATAAACCCATACTAATTCGGTAAAAACTACCCTCTCTGGCTTAATCTTAAGGGTTATTTAAAGGAGTCGGAATTCGTTTCTTTTATGTATCGTCTTACGAGAATTCCTTTAACTAATAAAAGCTACAATCGGTATATGTTATTCGCTAAGTGCACTCGAGACCGGTATGAGAGACGTCGTTAAAGTGGGTCACAGCCATTTGAGCCGCATGGTAGACCTCAGGGGCCCTCCCGGAGCTCGGAGCAATGTCTTTCCATGAAGCCAGACTGTATTACGTAACGGACCCTCAAGGCGGATTACCCTACCCCGAGGCTTGGGCCGCTGCGCATTGCATTTAAACTTCCCACCTTAAACCTTTCACAACGGTCGACATCGAGTTATCACGACCACATCCCTTCACGATCTACTACAGAAAGAGTCCAAGGGCAATCAATGAATATGGCCTTTATACTACCCGCCAAGACTACTCAGCTCGTTGAGCCTGGGGAGTTTTGTGGTCCAACCTCCCGCCATGGCGTTCTAGCTGTGGTTCCCCGGATTCCCTAGCCGAAGACGACATAATGCCGAATACTCTCTCTCCTAGAGCGCTTCAGGCTTTAAATATAGTCAGTCATCCAGGTGCTGCAGTCAAACACATGCAAAGGCCGGTTAGTCTTTAGTCTCCTCTTCCAATTTCCAGCCACCGCACCTTGCTGCATCACCATGCATTGACTTACTCTTCTCCTAGGTGTACGTGCCGGGACAGTAGCCCGAATATTTCTGGCACCTTGTCCCAACAAGACTTAAATGACTTGAGATTTACCGTCGTTGGCGGACGAGGTCAACCGACAACCGTGCCGTGTCGTCCTGGGCAGGACGGTAAAAGGCCCAGAGTAGCCGGGAGCCCATGCAGGACTCCCGATGCTGACAGTCTTGGGCGCGACGCAATGATAAAAAGGCCTATTAAAATCCACGGAGCCACGATCAATCCCGATGCGACTGTCGGTCCTGGGCAGGACGTGTAAAAGGCCACGCTTGGTACAACGATGCTGCGGTCAGCAAGAAGCGCATGTACTGCGAGTACGAAATGTACGATCATAACGAATTTTTCTATAATTCTTGGGTTACTGGCATTATAGATGGCAATCTTCGTCATGTGAGGTGAGCACCGACCTTACACTCTCCTTCGGGGACATGAACTCAATATCATAGATGTAAACGATATAGAGGACTACTACGTTCGGCCAAGTCCGGTTCGGGTATGTACGACGCTGATGATAACATCTTGGCATCAATGAGGATCTCGCATGGGAAGAATCAAGGCACGGTAACTGCGTTCTTTATACGAACAAGCATTCCAGGCGTCTTTGAGGGACAAGGTACATTTCAGGCGCCAATGTGGTGAGTCCTAACGCGATGAGTAGGATGATTGTGGTACACTAATGTTATTTAGACGAATGAGTAGTCCCCGTGATGCTCGTCCTAGGCACGACGGTAAACGGCCTTATTTACTCCGGATGAAGATCGGAAATCTTCATCCGGAGTATCAACTCTGAATATCAATATTCGGAGACATGGCTCTGGATCTACCCAGAGCAATTGAATAGAGTCAGGGAGCCTGCTCTATCCGAATCCCTCTGGCCGATTTTCCAGAGGGATTTCATGGAGAAAGGGAGCCTAACTCCATGTAAATCGGGCGAAACAACCGCTTCCTCTGATTTGTAGTGTGAAACACCAAGGCTATACCTTGATGTTTGCCTGTGCAAGTTCCAGAGTTTCCGGTTCCCCGAAATAACGAGCAAGCAATGCTCGTAAGCCCTCGGCATCGTGATCGTGGTCTCTCGAAGGGTGTCATGGGACCTAACCACTTTCTAGTATCCGACTGCAGCCCGATGCTGGACGAACGCCTACCGTCTCGGATCCTCCGCTCGTGGTTAGTGGCAGTTACGAATATGACCTCGTATACCTGCACTGGTCGAAACTTATCACCACCCAGTAAAATAGTCGTATGAACGGCTCTGGGGCTTTTTTTTTCTTTGTCGAGGTCTCGTGGGAAAAGGGATCCTGAGTACCTCGTTGTTCAAAGTTTTTCGCAATCGAGCTGATCTATACAACCAAGGTGCGTCGGCAGTTTGTACTTCGGCATCTTGTAGACGACCCCTTGTAGCCTATGTCGGTTGAGCCGGAAACGATTTCCGTTGTTCCCCATGAGGCTCTTGGCAGTCGTATGTACCTCCATGTGCTTGGGTTCTTTCTGAAGGAGATAAGCGCGATAGTAAGGGCAATATGCCGGAGCGAGAGGGGTCTTCCCCGAGGGAGTCGAGTCATTTCTCCCTCTTGCGAACCTCGGCAGAAGCTACTTTGCTCCGGAGCCAGCATCTCGGACTAGGCCGAGGAGAACCCATCCCACGCTGACAATCTGCCTCTCTCACAACGTTCCTGGGCCACCCCCAGATCGATGTGAGACCACCCGGAGGCGTGGGAGCTAGCTTTGGTAGGATGATGAAAGGTCTACAACGCGCCAAAGAGATTGTGTGCGTTGGGTTGACTTGGAGCTGGGCTGGTCGCGTCTCTCTGCGGACAGTTTTCTCGGGTTCGCCCGTTCTGTCCCGAAGGCTCCCGGCTCGATTGAAAACAATGCCAATCCGGGCATAAACAAACGACCGCCATGATCAACTCGCGGTTGGGAACTAGGCAGGTTCTTTTAACACATTCAGCTCCAAAAGCAAATAAAAGGAGAAGAAAAAAAAGAATAAAAACCGACAACGGGAGGCAACTGGTGGGGGATTTATATTCAAGTGGGATGCCTCTGGAGTCCCTTGCTTTGCCATATAGCTGGATAGCGTAAATTCAAGCCGGGCATTGCCTCCAATTGCTATACGTTTTGCGTTTGTGACAAGTAGGTACAGTCAGGTTGACGTTGAATTAGAATTGTAGGGTCTATAACGTGGCTCAAGGTAGGATTACCGGACGGCAGAGCTCTCCAGCAAGGTAGAGCTCCTGGTAGCCTTTTTCGTTCAGAACTCAATGGATGATTATAGCGGCTATGAGAGACACTGCTGCCGCATCTGACAACGGTGCCATACGAGTCCCAGAGACCGCACAGATAGGAGTAGGTGTCTAAGGAGTAAGTGTCTAACAATGTGTAGCCTACATTACTCCGGGCCCGTATCAAGCTTCCCAAGTATGAATCTCATACCAGTCACAGAAAAATAGCATATGAGCGGGAAACCTTCTTTGACTTATTGAATTGATTTTGAGGGTAGGTAGTTTGAATGAATACTACTAAACAGACATCGTTCGTCTCATTCCTAACGGTCTCAACGTTGCTCTTCCTCTACAGTCTGGGCAAACCGAGCACTTGCGCTCTCCCTTCCGACGCCCCGAATCTCCAACCCCCGTTCTGATACACGTTAGGCACGTAGTTTTGTCCGCTGCCTTAAGCCCTACTCATACACCCGCCCATGAACCATCAATCCCGTGCGTGATCCCGGCCGACGAGGTCATTTCGTAGGGCTATTGGGCCCGCGTGTGAAGCTGCGAATTGTCACAAGTCAGCCCAACCTATCCTTGATCTTGCTTTCTGTGTGTGTACCTAGGTACCTAATATATACACGGAAGGGAAGGAGGAAGGAGGAAGAAGAAGACTCACTTGTGCCACATCTGCCCGAAGAAGCCGGCCTGGGGCCTTTGGTCGTGGAGGCTGGCCCGTCTGGCGAGGGAGTTGGGGTCGCTGGCGCGCTTCTGGTTCATGAGGGTGTCGAACGTTGGTCCGGAGCCCTGCGGGTGCTTTGTTAGCGATGATACGACGTTTCGGCGCGATGGAATGGAATGGGGGCGCGTACCCTTCGTCGTGAGGGGCTGGCTGGGGTTGGGGCGTTGTTTCCTTTGGAGCTGTCCATGTTGAGATTTGTATCGTGGGGGTTTGATTGAGATAGGAGGAGTTCGGTGTTTGCGAGTGGTCTGCTAGATATCGATGCGCTTCACGCGATGCTACAGCAAGTAATAGAGGTATAGTAGGTGTATGATATCAAGGTGGTGGATAGAATGGGTGTAAGCTTTAACTGGGAGGCGAGAGGAGTGTAGGTTCTCTTTATGTAGGCTCGAACGGTCGGGACAATCCAACGAAGATAAGCAGCAGCTACATACACTACGACACAACACTTCCAATTACGCTAGCGACAGCCTACAGTGCACTACTGCGCCCTTCCATTGTCTGGAGCAAAGCTGATTGATCATCAGAGAGGTCCCTAGAAATCTGGACAAGTCTCCCCGACGGCCTCTCCAATGAGGTAAGACATCGGGGTGATCCTAGGGGAGGTTCCCCGTCCAAATCGTACGACGGTATCGAAGTAGATACTGTACACACGAATAAGAACATGCATATTGAAGAAGCAAGAGCCGGGAAGACCGGTCTTGGGCTCCAAAGGTACCTCTGCGTTCAGACGAAGCAACGTCATAGGCGAGGTATAGCCTCCATCCCTGCCCGATGGGGGGAGAGATGCGCGCACGTCGCTACCCCGCAAAGAAACGAGACAAGGAGATCGCGGAGGCTCACACCAGCGATCGAATCAGAGCCGTTCGATCGTCACTTCCCGCTGCCTTAACTAGTGGAATGAGTATGACACCACCTGGATACTTCGCTTCATTATTCAAAGGATAGCTCTACCCCTTCCGTCCCTTGGTGATCCATCATTCGTGGGGGGTCTGGACTTGTCGCAAATGAGACAATGTTTGGTGCGTCCCAAGATCACTCAAGCCACACATTCGGGTCAAGCAGCCCAGCTTCAATGTCGATCGAATTCCCTGAGTCGCGTGTCTAGGTAGTCTAGTTATAATAGAACATGTATACGACAGTAGCTTACCTAGGTGAATAAAACAGCAAGAGGAGCTGATAGAGATTAGTGACGTGGGTATATGATGCAGCAGGGATCGAGACCCGGCCATCCGCAGATGGACCCACGTTCCCCAGAAAATCTCACCAAGCGGCTTCGCGCTTAAATAAGGCTCCGGCTCATTGGTAATCACAACCATCGTGTGCTAGTCATCAACACGACGGATGGAAACACTCGAGAAGTCATTAAGATGATAGTACATTGTATGATTATTATATTGTATCCTAACAAGGCTGCAATATCTACCGGATATCTTCCAGTTCCATGCATAATCAGATGACTAACATCTTGCCGGTACTCATTCATGGCCGGGTTTCCCGACTCGGAGCTATGTATAGCTTGAAGGGGTTGGAAGGGCAAGTGCGATGTCTATACCCAAGGCATACTAGCGGGTGTCAGCGGTTTTGTCACATCAGCCAACAAAAATAAGCATGCTCCTAAAGCCTCTTCAGTTCTCCAAGGTGAAGGTATAAGTCTCGTCATGAAGAACTCCGACATTTTGCAGGAAACAGTATCATCCGCGAAGCTTCCGTCCCAATTAACTGAAATTTGACTAACCTTGAAGAAATTCC
Source organism: Hypoxylon sp. FL0543 (assembly GCA_022578575.1). Taxonomy (NCBI): domain Eukaryota; kingdom Fungi; phylum Ascomycota; class Sordariomycetes; order Xylariales; family Hypoxylaceae; genus Hypoxylon; species Hypoxylon sp. FL0543. Next base: position 764,688 of record MU393990.1, on the reverse strand, counting down.
GATATTCAGATTACAGATAGCTACGTTACCTAGCGCAAATAACCACGTTAGCTACATCGACTGATGTGTATAGCAAGCGAAGTATAAGCGGAAGCTATCAGGCTAGTTATGTCAGCTTTGATTACTGGAATATCCATCTAGACGGGAACATACCTCATTAAATCAGATTTTGTTTACATGTTCATTTCCAAGTCCGATGGACCGGATCAAACAGTGTGAATAATGCTCATCATTTTGCAATACGCAGCAACAGTAAGGAGGATTGAAGAATACCTATCGGAGAGCGTTAGCTTTGTCTCAATGCCCAATGACCATAGTTTGTTCAAATCGACAAGACACAATCAGTTGACGAAGTCTCAACAAGAATCCCCCGTGGACCTCTTTCCCAAGGTTTGTACGACCCTGTTTTGTACGAAAAGAGGCACGAGGGTTCGTTTATGTCCGCCCGTTCGTTCAAGATATCCTCATGTGAATGGGACGAGTGGTTTGGGGGAGGAATATGTACCTATTCGAGCCGCTGAGTTAGCAATACACATAAAGGCCTATCGTTCAACAACTCTTGAAAATAGTAAATGAGGTCAGACAAGGCTGAAACTAAACAAATCTACATGATGTATTCGGAATGAGGAATTCCCTAGGTTTGTCGATTTCTTCATCACCCCTCTCGATCGGGTCGGAAACGAAATTCCCGGAAGTCAGGAATAGAGAAAAACCACATACCTTTTCTTGTTCCAGTAGATAAATCAAGGTGGACAATAGCTACACAATAGCACCATTGACGGGACCTATTGCCAGACAAGTTAGCCATTTGATAGTCAGCACGGATGCGATGCCACTGTATGCCAGTAATATTTGCTCAGGGTAATTCTAGAGACTATAATCCCCATGGTGTTGTAAGATTTGGATTGTTCAAATTTTCTTCGTCACGGCAATAGAGCGAAACAGAATGTCGTAGGAATAGGTAACTCACATTTTAATGAATACATAGCTGATCAAATAGCAGTAGAAGACAAGCCAAAGGAGACGCTCCATGTCGCAATGTTACGAAAGCTTCGGAGCAGGTAGCCCAAAAAAATGTGTGAGAGGAAACAAAGATTGCTCAATGGACGCGCGAGTTAAAAAATAAAAATTGCTGGTGGGGAATTGCTAGCATAGGTCCACTGTATCTACTTGCCAACTCTGAAGGGTTTAGCGTGGGGGCCTGTGCATGTGGCGACTGCTGCGCCACGTATGCTTACCTAACCAATCAATCTTATCGGTGTAAATAGCTTCGTCACCGTCCTGCTCCAACCCTCCTTCTCCTTTCCCCAGATCTATCTCTCCTCTCACTCGTGGTTCGCCGCATACAAGCGACGAACAGGATTGAACATCATGGTCGCCCCGTTAGGTGGCATATGGGCGCCCGCCGCGCTGCGGGTCGTCCGTAGCGCCGCTTACAAGGCAAGCAAGATGATACGGGCGAAGCTCGCCAGCGCGGCTCGCCCGGCGAACAACGTCGCTCTTGAACCCGTACTCGCACGCAATGCACACCATCCACGCCAACCCATCCACCCTTCTGCGTTCCTACGACAGCAGAAAAGCCGACGATGGCACTCCACATCTTCGACCACGTACCAGAACATCAACGCTGCGGTTCGCCGCTTCATGAGCACTGGCCGCCTCGACGCTGCTCCGCGGATCGATCGGTCCAGGTTCCTCAACACCCAGACCGGCCGCGCCATTGCCCAGTTCACAGGACGGGCGCCGTTCGCAAGCACCCTACGACCGAACCTTACCGGAGGCGCCCTCCCTCGTACCGCGGGCGGGTATGGTCTGGGATCTGGTCGTGTAGGCGGAGCCCGATACTTCTCTCACGCCCCCGCTGCACAGGCCCAGGTCGTCCAAAACGTCTCCGCAGCCGTGAGAGCATTCTGGATCTCGGGCCAAAAGGCACAGTTTGACGGCCTCACCGCGCGCGGTGAGAGGAAGTACCGCTCGGTCTCTGCTCTGCAAGACGAGACAACGCGCAAGATGGCAGCCGCGCCCCGCAACGCCCCGGGCTCCTACGTCGACTTCCGACTGAACCCCACCGTCACCGCTCTGAGCCCCCTGGCCGCCGCGTTCCCCTACCCCTCCGCCGGCTTCAAGGCCCCCGTGCTCGACGCTACCACCCTGAACACCGACGGCTTCCTCGATGTGCTGTCCGGCGACTTCGCTCGCGCCCTGAAGGAGTTAACTACGACCCTGGCGGATCTTAAGAAACTCTCTTCGCTAGGCGATCTCCCTGTCCATCTAGAAAAGGGACATACGCTTCGAGTCCGCTTCCCAGGCGTCGATGCCGAGACCGTCGAGTCTCTGTGTGATGACCTCGGGCTGAAGAGAGGCATGGTCCATGAGGATCCCGACTTCGCGGCGGAGACCGGAGTGCCCATGGCGCTGAAGTTCCCCTTTGCTCCCGACGCCGGCGCCGATACTAGGACTCTCACTTCGCCCGGTGGCTCGATGAGATCTCAGGGCAGTTTCCTCGCCGCGGAGGAGTTCTTCGACTTCGAGGAGGGCTTCAGCGAGGTGGAAGAGAACCCGTGGCTATCCCTATCCGGCAGTCCGGAAGGGTACGAGAGCATGTCGCCGCCGATCAGCTCGGGCGAGCACTGCTCGGAGGACTTCGAGGGCCTCGAGGGTGTCTACCGGTTCTTGGAGGAGTGTGATCGTGCTCGCGGGATATTCTGAACTCGTCCTTAAGAATGATTTACGAAGGCGTACGGTTTTGTTTGGAGATGAATGGTCACTCGCGTTGCTTGTCTTTACACCTAGGAACCACACTCATTGTATTTATATCACTTCACGATATCCTAGGTAGCCATTGGGTCTGCTGGACCCGCATGAAAGTCCTTATGTCTCGACAGTTAAATTGAACAGATCAAAAATACCAGTGTGGACAAGTGAAAATCGGTATCTGGAATTATTCTAGCAGCAAGCAGCACGTAGGAGTTAACGCCCTTAGTAATCTCGCCAGCCCATCAAATGACGCTACAAGCTTCACGCGTCGAATCTTGTCTTTCGCTTGCTAGTGCTCGGTCTCGGTGCATTCCCCCCTTGCGGCGAGCTCTGCTGTGCTCCCTGGCCATCCGCAGCCGAACCAGCCGCCACAAACTCGACAGGCGCGCCCTTCGTCCTCGCCCTCGCCTTCTCGGTCTCGGCTTGGCTCTGCTTCAACTGCTCCTTGTACGCCCAGCGCGGGAACGCAGCCGGGTCCCAGAGCTCGGTCGGCAGGGTGGTCGCGTACTGATCCGCGGGGGCGTCGAGCTCGACGAACTTGAGGAGCTTGTCCATGAGGGCGGGGTTGCACAGGGACGGGTTGGAGGCCACCTTGGAGTTGAAGTGCACGCCCTGCTTCTTGAGCTCGAGGAAGCGCTCGAACTTGGCGCTCGTGCCCGGCGGCGGAGAGCCCGGCGGCGACGGCGGGATGTCCGTGTTTGGCAGGGGCGGGAGCGTCAGGTCCCGCAGCAGCGCGCGGGTTGCCGTGTATGGAGACCCCGGCGGTAGGCCGGGCCCGTTGTCCTCGTCGTCCTCCATCGGCGCTTCTTCCAGCGGAGGGAAACTAGGTCCTGCTGCCGGCGCTGGGGCTGGGCCTATCTGCGGCCCGATGATAGCCCCAGCCGGTTCCTCAACATCTGGTTTTCGCGATGGAGTGTGGTGCTGTCCCGAGGTGCCTGTTTCATGTTAAAGATACACATTATAGAAATAAGATGGTGTGCCTCTACTCACTCGGCTTCGCATTCGTGCCAGTGGCATCATCTTCATTTTGTTTCAGTGGCTGGCCTCGGCAGAATCAGTGCTGTCCAATGCCTACCGGTGTGATGCTGCTTTTCTTCTCGTGTTGTCATTCACTCATACCTTTGCTTCAGGTTCTTGGGCTACCTCTTCTTCCTCATCACTGCTGTCGTAGCCCACAAGGCCTGCCATTTCTAACTTGTGAAACCCGCTCTATCGATATGTGTTTTCCGACGGTTAGAATGAAAAGAGGAGTATTCAAACATAAAGTCGATATTATTTAGATGAGGTAAGGTAGCTCATGTAAATACGAGTAAAGCGAGACAGGAGCTTGAATGTTCGTCGCAAGTAGAGGTACGTATCCCAAGACCTTTTAGTGCATGTGGGGCCTAAAGTCAACCCCAGTCGCCAAACAGCTGGAGGCAAGTACGGTACGTACCTTGGACTGTCCGGTTGGGAAGGCAGAGAACTGACGCGCAGCTCCAAGCTTTCCAAAGTCACAACGTCCAAAACGACCCGAGAGCTCCCCATCCACCATCAGCCTTGCAAGTCGACGACATTGCGAAAGCGATTACCACTTCTTGCACCTGTTTCCGACCGTAACTCCAAGCCTCCTCTACACTCTCCGATTCCCAATTTATTCCATTTCCCATTCCAAAGATGGATCACAGACCGCAAGCTTGGGGCCGTGTAAGTAGTAGCTAGTCTCCCAAGCATTCCGCAATACGACTAACCACTACGTACAGCCCAGGGACGACGTCTACGGCGCCTATGATGCCTCATACATGCACTCCAACGGTCCGAACCAGCACACCCAGTCTCCCGTAGTCACGGGAACGTCGGTAGTAGCCATGAAATTCAAAGACGGCGTCGTCATGGCCGCCGATAACTTGGGTATGTGCATCTACATTTCCGCACCCTACCTACGCCCATAGAGACGCTCAATGCTAACGTGATGTGCCTGCCTCCAGCATCCTACGGCTCCCTAGCGCGCTTCACCGACGTAAAGCGCATCCGCACCTTTGCCGACACCTCCATCGTCGGCTTCGGCGGCGACGTCTCCGACATGCAGTACCTGGACCGGCATCTGACCGAGCTCAGCATCGACGAGGCCTACCAGCCGTCCGCCCACACCCTCAACGCCCGCAGCCTGCACAAGTACCTCTCCAAGCTGCTCTACCACCGCCGCTCCAAGTTCGACCCTCTGTGGAACCACCTCCTGGTCGCCGGCCTGGACGAGGAAGGCAAGCCCTTCCTGGCCGCGGCCGACCTCCTCGGCACGACCTTCACCTCTCCCTCCCTGGCCACCGGCTTCGGCAGCATGCTCGCCCAGCCCATCATGCGCAAGTACGTCCCCGACGAGGAGTCCGTAGCCAACATCACGCAGCAGCAGGCCGTCCAAGTGATCCGCGAGTGCATGAAGGTGCTCTTCTACCGCGACGCCCGCTCCCTCGATTCCTACTCGCTCGCCATCGTCACCAAGGATGGCATCACCCTCAGCGAGAACGAGAAGCTCGAGGACCAGAGCTGGGCCTTCGCTGACCGCATCAAGGGCTACGGCACGCAGACCGTGTAGAATGTATACCTCGCCTCATGTTCTCCTACGCCTACGCCCTGTTGAGGATACTCCCAGTCGAGCACCATTAGGCGGACGATGTCCAGCTTAGGCACGGCTTGTTGAGGGCTGGAGGGAACAGTTCCGTTCGCAACTGAGACCGGACGAAATACGAGGCTATCTGAGTGGGAGCAATGGAGACGATCTAATAAACTTGCTACAGAGGCACAGTTACTTCCCACTTGTTCTCAGAGAGAAAGAAGCACACGGTAGCAAGAAACCTCTGTAATAATAGAGCCAAGATGCATAAATAAGAATAATTATGTGTGTTTCTGCTTATTCAAAAACACTCGGCCGCGAGTCCAGGCTATTGACCAACCGATCTACTTGAAAATGAAGTTTATGAAAGCCAATGGTGCATTTGAGGTGTCGGTTCTCACACAATGATAGCGGTTGGTTCATGGTCATTCTTGCCACAGAAAGGGACAGGGATGAGTATGTAGTGTTAAGATGCCCAGTAACCAAAGTCGCTAATCTATGATACTATGTGTCTTCTAAGGACGAGGTTGGCTACAACATTTCTTAGTAACGCTTTTTTTCTGTTTATTCCCAAGTGACATCGTCTAGATCGACATCGACCTAGTCGATATACGAGCGCCCGTCTATCCACCTGCTCTGCAGGACAGTGTGCCACACCCGATTGGGCTTGGGAGGCATTACGCATCAGGGGCTATAGGAGATAGCAACTGCGGTCTTCTTCCGAACCCTTAATCATCTCTCAAATACCATTGTCACGTATAAGCAACGACGCTCTCAAGATTGACCCAAATTCGACCGCGCTCCATGATATCATTTTTTAAGCCCAACTCCGCCGCATACCGGTCAAGAATGAGTCTTAAATCATATAGACGAAAGCTTACTCGACTGTGACAGACTTGGCCAAGTTTCGTGGGAAGTCGACATTCAGGCCCTCCATGACAGCTAACCAGTAAGCAATAAGCTGCAGAGGGATGACATTAAGAATACCCTGGAGGCAATCGACAGTCTTGGGAACTTCAATCTTCTGCGCCTGACTGGCTCGGAATTCCTCGTCACCGGGGTTACAGATAACGATGGGCTTTCCGCCACGGGCAATGACTATACGCTTGTTAGAATAAGGCTCAAATCAGGTCAAAATGATACTTCACTTACCTTGTTGGTAGGCGTTGAGCGACTTCTTGAAAAGGTCGTCGCGGGTCAAGATCATGATGATGGGGAGGTTCTCATCAACAAGAGCCAGTACACCGTGCTTCAGCTCACCAGACATAACAGCTTCGCAATGAAGATAGGAAATTTCCTTGATTTTCAAAGCACCCTCGAGGGCAGTAGAGTACTGGCTGCCGCGTCCAAGGAGCAGGAGAGATTTCTGGTTCTTGAACGTCTTTGCGCAGAGTTCCTTGATGGATTGGTCCAGCTTCAAGATCTCCTTGATCTGTTCAGAGATCTTAGAGAGACCCTCAATGATCTCCTCGCGTCTCTTTTGTTTAGATGCTCGGTCTTCACTAAGAGACAGGGCAAACATGACCATGGCAACGAATTGCGATGTGTAAGCCTTGGTCGAGGCAACACCGATTTCAGGGCCAGCGTTCACATGAACACCACAGTGGGTAAGCAGGGAGATGGAAGAACCGACAACGTTGACAATGCCAACGGTAAGCGCACCCCGCTCCAAGCAGTATCGAAGAGCCATGAGCGAGTCAGCGGTCTCGCCGGATTGCGAAACGAACACGCACGTATCGTCTCGGAAAACGGGAGCCTCTCTGTCGAGGAAGTCAGAAGCCAACTCCACAGCGATTGGTATCTCTGCAAGCTCCTCAAAGATGCCTCGAACAGCCATGCAGGAGTGGTAACTCGTTCCACAAGCAATAAAAATTATACGTCTGCATCGGCGGATAGTTGCAATATACGACCTCAGACCGCCAAGAGTGACGCTCTTGTGCTCGACGTCGAGCCGACCTCTCATGGTGTTGACGACGGACTCGGGTTGCTCGAAAATTTCCTTCTGCATAAAGTGGTCGAACTTGCCCTTCATAATCTCCTGGAGCTCAAGCTCGAGGGTCTGGATATTTCGGACATTGGAGCTGCCATCAGCCTTCTTGAGGCGGTGAATGTTCAGCGAGCCCTCGTGAATGTGGGCAATGTCGTCATCCTCGAGGTACATGACCTTTTTGGTGTGCTCGACAATAGCAGAAGGGTCGGAGGAAAGGAAGAACTCGGCGGGCATGGGCAAGCCATCGTCGGTCATAAAAGCACGCGATTGCGAACGGTGAAGGAGCGACTTGTCAGGGGCTCCAAGCAGAGAGTTCGGGGCCAGTAAGTTTCCAGTCTGCTTCTTCAAGGCTACGTTTTGCGAGGCGGCCTCAGCCGGGAGAGCACCGTTCTCCTCAGAGTATTCTACATCGACGAAGTCGACCTTCATGCGTTTCTGAGTCTTTACGCCAATGACAAGCGGCGAACCCTTTCGAGCAGCGATGATTTCATGGGGGTAGTGGACAGACTTGATCAGCAAGCCGTAAGCTCCTTCGAGCTCAGTGATGACGGCCTTTGCAAGGTCGACAAAGTCAATGTGGGGATGTTGGTCGTACAGGTACTTTGCCAGCTTCGCAATGCATTCTGTATCGGTCTCGGTCTCGAACTTAAAGCCCTTTGCGGAAAGGAGGGTCTTCAATTCCTTGTAATTGGTGATGATGCCATTGTGGACGACTGAGAATTCCCATGTGGGGTCGGATCTAGAAGTGATGGTCGTATTAGCAAGGGGACTCGTAAGCTCTGCTGTGTAGAGAGGTATTTACCGGTGGGGATGGCAGTTCAGCCGGGAGGGAGGGCCATGAGTAGCCCATCGAGTATGGGCGATACCGGCATGTGAGTCGAAAACCTTGGTGAGGTCTGGCTTGGACTCCTCAATGAGTTGCTTGAGCTTAGCAACCTTGCCCACCTCCTTGAAAGCGAGCACCTCGTTCTTCTTGTCACCGTCAACAGCTAGACCGGCCGAGTCATATCCACGGTACTCCAGACGGGAGAGACCTATATAGCGAGAACCAAGTATCAGCTTTCAAACTCCTTTTATTATTTCCGGGTCGTCGAGGTTGCATGGTGTAGATGGAAGGTTGCGGAGCGGGTTACGGCAGGGTGTCATGTCTCACCATTCACGAGGGTGTCGAGAATAAACTTCCTGTCCTTCTCGACCAGGTAGTTGATGTAGCCGAAAATTCCACTGTTATAAAAGCTCGAATTAGTGTTCTGAATTGATTCTACTGGACACACTATATTCTCTGTCCCAACATTGCCATGGGGTCTAAGTAATCGTCATGTACAGCGGGAATCAGGTGAGGGACAGTCGCTTTTGGCGACACGTCCTTCCAACCTCTCGATAGCGCAGGAGATAGAGGATGTCGCTCAGGTTTCACATACCACATTTTGCCTCTAGTTCGGTATCGCAAGACAGGAATGGGTGTCCTCTGGCCTAAACTACACAAGTATTTTCCTCTAGCAACAGTAAGAGGTCTCCAAGGGTATCAACGATAAAAACGAGAGTCAATGGCGGTGAGTCTTGAGAGGGGGGACGGGATTAGGGAAGAAGAAAGGATAGTGTTTCCAGAACTGATCGGGGGGAAGTTGGGAGGGCCGAGCTGGAACTTTTAAAGGTTAAAGGGGATCCAAGGCAAGTATGGCTTTTCAACAAAAGAATGCTGGTGCCGGAGCTGGTGCTGCTGGTGCTGGGCTTAGGCTTTTACCTAGACTTGGTTGTTACCAGGCGAGGCCGCATGTACGAGGACGTAGCTGCCATAGTACTGCCACTAGCGGGGCGGCGATGGTAAGAGGGGCTGCCAGGGGGGGATCATGGTAGTACCTGGGTACCTACGACTCAAGCATCTGCGCGCCTATCCTCCTCCCAATAATAACCCTATATGTAGGTACCTGTACCTGATGCGGTCGTGTCGTAGCGTATCAATGATGCCGCACACCGTACCTCACGTACCTTGTCTACATGTACATACCGCCTACCCACCCCCACCTTCGTACATTTTCACCTTGCAAACAATACTACTGCAATACATAGTTGACCTCTTCTTGATTTCTCCCACGTCCATTGGACTACCAGATATATTCTGATTCTAGAACCAATTCGACAGCTGCTACTCATCACCGCAATTCTCGATATTTCTTTTCTTTCCCCTCCGCCAAGTGAACAGTCGCGAGTATACAACCTCTAACCGTTAGATCCCTAGTTCCCAGTCTTGTCATTCTATTTGTTACAAGTGGCCAAATGGCGGGATCAGCTGTCAGCCCTTGTTTTAGAACCCACGGTCTTTCCATCTCGTCTTTGTGCCTCTGATCTCCTCTCTTTTGACAGCCAATCGTTTATTCAAGTCTATGCAGCGTGCCGAATCTTTCAATGTCCAGCCTGCTAATACGACGACAATTTGGCCGTCTTACAAATTTCAAGTACTACACCCTGTCGTCGGGTTGAGCCTCCATTCATCTGATCCCGAAAACCAAGAAGGATCCAATATATCAGGATCGCAAATGTTCCAACATCTCTCGCCTTGATAAACGACCTCCCTTTCCCCTGTCTCTTTTTTCGTAAAAAGAATATTGATATGACGAGACATTCACTAAACACTAAACATGTGCTGTCCAATGCCTCCGATCCCACCCGGTGGAGTGTCAACGCCATTCATTGGCGTCTTCGTGTTCAATGGAGATCGATTTCTAACATGCAGGGCTAGCTTGCTATTCGCCGGATCATCATCCTGGTTGCGTCCCCTTATTTGGGGCTGTACCTGAACTCGATCTGCTTAGGCCGTACTTGATGAGGCTTGGCCAAGCCGGCCAGAATGCTACCCTCCACTGCAAGCTCCTTGCTAGTTTGTTGGAATTCCCGATATCAGAAACAAGCCAACATCCGAACACGACCTCCTCTGACGACATGTTCGAAAAGGGGTCGACGGAGCGCAACAGCAATGACGCGTCTTACTCATCTTCTGCCTCCATTGCCGTTGTCACAGCAATGAAAGATCTCGTATGAGCACGCACTAATTTCCGGGAACCGGTTGCCATGATTCGGTCGGCGAGTGTTCTCATGCGGTTTGATCGATCTTACAAGGAATCTCGCCATCATCCTTGGTGATAGGAACCACCCTATTTGCTGAGAGGCTGAGTTTTAGAGTCTGGCTTGTGGAGCAGTCATCGTCAGGCAATCAGATCTTGTGCTGTTATATCGATCCTTCAAAATGTTAGGGGCTTGACCACCTCCTAAACTGGTCAGCGTTATATCATAAAATCGCGACCAGCTATCATACGCGTATTTTATGTGCTCTTACCTCGGTCTGGATTGCGAGCCGTCGCGCAGGACTTCGATCGCTTCGCCGAGATCAATATGTACCCCTTTCTTCTCCTGCACATCGTCGTCGCATGATTGAATGACCGGCCGAGCGGGCCATTACGGGGTTACAATCAAACCAACGTCACTATCGCCTATCGTTACCCGCGCCGGTCGCCCAACTAGTGACCTCGCGCCCTGCACTCCTGTTAAGGTCAGCCAAGAATAGCAACGTCGCGATCCACCCAATAGTGATCCCTGCGAGGCTCTCAGCTGTGCGCCGGCTACCAACCCACGCAACATTGCCAGCAGCGCACCAATCTGATGTCAGACTGTCCGACAAGGGGCGGCCTGCATATTTTTGTCCCGGAGGCCTACATTTCTAGCAAGCCCGAACGTGTCCTTTAGATACGGGTGTACTTGATTACAGGCTGTACACTAGTTGTCTGCCAATCAAGGGGATAGCACCGCTTCCTGAATATTACACGTGGGAATATCGCATGTCACATGATGCCACTGCTACAGCCTCGCGATAAACAACGACGAACTAGCGAGTGATCTATTGCCCTTCCGCATTCCGGAACAATTATCACTGGCAGAGATCGGTCGTAATTGCGACTTTGCAGTCTCCAGGGCCACTAACCTGCTTCATATGGTCCATGTGATAATGTCAACAAATATATCAGTTGAGAGTAGATTTGACCACCCCCATTGCATCCTTGGAAGTCGGCACGCTGTCATGCCAGTTAGCTAGATCCTCCGCTCTCGTCAGCTTAAGCAGCTTAAGATATGAAAGTGCCGCGGTCCTTCAATGGAATGCATCCATATAGCCTACAAGAGCTTCCCCGGTTGCGGCTCGTCTTGATTAGATCCACAAGCGATATACAACCTTTCTAACTTGCCTACATGTTCCTAGATAATTAGGTGAGATAAGGTTAGGCAACGAGGTATCTATCTACCCACCAACCTAGGTGACTAGGAGACGTCTTGCACAACAAATAGAGCCTTTGAATAGACGTTGGTGGCGTCGAAGTTGTCCATGTTATACCCCCCACCCACCTAGATATATAGTAATCTAGTCGTTTCTCAGTTCCCGTAGATGGACTGGTTTTATTGAGAGAAGCGTGAAGTTAGAGAGGGAAAGAAAAAGACTTTTACCATGCGACAGCTCGGACGCCACGCTACAGCCAGAGATGCGGACGGACAAGCCTTTCGTGTGTGTCACGTTTCAAGCTTTCCAACCGGTTCGTTAGACTGCACTGACTTGAGATTTAACCTCCTGATTCTGGCCGTTCGTCCTCTGTTTGGCATGGCGCGGGCGGCTTTCTGTGCCATGTTATAGACGCGTGGCAACAACTTACTTCCATGAGCTTGGCGGGGTCTGGTTGTTAGTTTGCCTTTATGAATTGGAGGCGGTTCTACATAGGTTGGCACTTCTCATTTCAAATACACCCTTTCGACGGTGCGGGTGGGAAGTAATCGAGTCTGGTTTACCATTACCCTCTCTAATACCTATCCGCAAAGATGGGAGGCAGCCGCTACAATTGTTCGGTACATAGTCTTTGCGACACACCCGGCATTCCGCGGCCTTGACTTTAATACGCATACAAAAACGCGGATGCTTTTCAGCATTGTGCAGAACTTGTCCATGGAGTAGGCATGGACGAGATGGATGAACAAAGTACCTAATTATTATATGTACCTAGGAGATAGTTACGAAGGAATAACGTCGACATATTGACATCCTTGAATCGCTACTATCAGGCGTCCCCGATGTGTCTGGGAAGACGTTGGCATACGTCCCTTGGCGAGCCATAGGTGTCCTATAGAAATAGAGAAGTTGTCGGAAGCCGCGCGGATGGCTTGGGGGCGATTACTTTTACTTCACCACAACGATCTAAGGCATCACCAAGAACGTTGTCGTCGATCCTGGATTTGTGAACATCGACATGTTTATCGACTTGGGGTTTCGTCGCTTTGGCCGCAGTGGTTCAAGTATCATGCTGGTGATCATATGGCACTGATGGGGCACTCCCTGAAAAGAAAGAAGATGTTGACGGAGGTGTCAAGTGAGTTGAGGTAAACTGCGACGAAAGGTGGCTATGCCGCACTCGTTGTAATTAAGTGACAGAATCAAGGAGGTCCGTGGTCGAGAGGACCGTCCTATTCTCGAGCACAGAGGTCTCGAGTTTTACGGGCATTTCTATGTCGAGTTCTACTAGGTCTGTCGATTAACAACCGTCGAATCAACTACCAACTAAACGCCTAGCTTTTAGGATTTGGCGGGAAGTAAGGTTACAGCTTGATCCTGTCGAATCACCGCAACAAGATAGGGATATATATAACATCATACGACGACATTTGTCATAGCAAGATAGCAAGCCAGGAGACCCGAAAACTACCTACTCCCTGCTCAGGCGAGCCACGGCAGTCCCTATTAGTATCGTGAAGAAATAACGCTATCTCCCCACCTGTTAACACAGGGCGAGGTCTCTGACGGAGGAGTAGAACAATGTAACGGGGTTGTAATAAGATGCTGAATGAACGACTACACAAGGGCAACTGACGCCCCGAAGCTCCTGAAGCGCACAAGGCGAAAGGAATTGAACCCGCGAATGCTATCAACAAAAAGGGCAAATCTTCTCACTCTCCCTTTTCTCCCAGTTCTTGGTTCACCTATAAACAGTAAATATCAACTCTACTCTAGTGTACAAGTCAGCCGCTTTATTCATGATCTCGTCTACCATTGGCTTCCATCTAAACCATGATCAACCCGTTCAAGGAGAGGTCTCAGCTAGAATCATCCCCTTTCGACCATTGCCTCGTCCACGAGCTTTGAGCGACGACGAAGGAATGGAGAAGGCTCAGGAGCAAGGTATTACTGATGATAGCTAATAGTCGGCGTACTGACGTTTGCTATCTAAGCAGAGCTATCTTACACCTTTGTTTTCAACGCGGAAACGTAGGCAGAAACTAGATAATTTAAATACCGGACACCATGATTAGGCTGCTGGAAGATGTACATCTTCTTACGCTCAATTCCTAGCCTCACTTTATCTTGGGTAGAGGAAAATGATAGTTTAGTTGAGGGGCGGCCTCCCTGGACATGTGGTGGGAGCTTAACAATGGCACACAAGAGTTTGTCTATTAGGACCCATCCGTCGTATTATTAGCAAGGCAGAATAATAAACCTCGCCTGCCTTCTACAGATATGTTTACACTGAGGGCTTGGTCTACCCGGTGGTTGGCTTCGATCCACCTAGTCTGAAGGAATAGGTGCAAGCATTACGACCAACAGCCTCTCGTGATGCTTCCTTTGGCTAAGGTGTCTATTGTCTGGATAGAGAACACCCAGACAAGGTTCATGGCCCAATCGTTCAGCTTCTCTTCGCCGCGCCCTGGTACGCCTGTTTCATCATAGCTTCTGGTACTCCAGCTTACCCTCCAACTTCTTCGCCTCTGCTAGTTTCCGCACCGCCTTATTGAAGTCATCCTGGTTGACGGCATCTCGGTAGGCTTTAATCGCAAACAGACCACTAGTAGTGAAGGTTAGCCTAAGTTCCCTTTCATAATTGACTTCTTAATTAAGAAATGTAGAGACTTACGCCTCGGTGACCACGTTGCGCAAGTCCGCACCGTTCAGACCGTCACTCATCTTGACGACGCTCTCGAAGTCGATATCGCCCTCGGTGACAACGCTCTGGGCGTGAATCTTAAGAATCTCGAGGCGACCGACCTCGTTCGGTAGGGGAATCTCAATCTTTCGATCCAGACGACCAGCGCGTAGGAGCGCAGGATCCAGTGTATCAGGTCGGTTTGTGGCCATGATGATCTTGGTCTTTCCTAGGTAGTCGAAACCATCTAGCTGGTTGAGCAGCTCCATGAGCGTGCGCTGGATCTCGCGGTCTGCACTGGTGCCCTCCGAGAATCGTCGCCCTCCGATAGCATCGATTTCGTCCATGAAGATGATGCACGGCTCGTGCTCCTTGGCGTATCCGAACATCTCTCGTATCAGCCGCGCTGACTCGCCAATATACTTGTCGACGATGGCTGAAGAGACGACTATCCGGATCGAATTCAAACATGTTAGCCGACACGTAAAGTTCGCCGAAGGACCTTGTATATATGAATAAAAATGATAGGCCTACCCTTCAAGAAATTTGTCTCTAGACTGCTAGCGACAGCTCGCGCCAGAAGGGTCTTTCCCGTCCCCGGGGGACCGTAGAGGAGGACTCCCTTGGGCGGCTTGATGCCCACTCTAATGAACAGCTCGGGGTTCTTCAGCGGGAGCTCGATGACCTCGCGCAGCTCGCGGATCTGATCATTCAGGCCGCCAATACCCGCGAAGCTGACTTGGCCGGGGTCTTCCAGTGACATGTTGTAGACAAGGGGATCGACTTCTCGGGGTAACATTCGCATGATTGTGAGGGTCGTCATGTCGAGCGCCACGCGGGTTCCTTGCTTCAACTTCGACTTATCCACTTTAGACCTGCATCCGACAACATAGCGAGGACCTGAAGAGGCTTTGACGATGACTGCGCAAGAAGAGCGAGTTAGCATATATCTCCTTTAATGGTTCTTACTCATTCATGGTTGCGATGGCTTCGTACATCTTTCTTCGTCGAGCTGTTTCAAGACTTCACCGATGATCTGGCCGACACTTTGTAAAGCCTTGATGTTCTCTTCTGTCTGGTTGAATTCTTTCTCGAGTCCTTTGATATCTAAGCGCAGCGCCTTGAGTTTAGACTCCCACTCTCGTGACTCGATCAGTTTGGCTCGGAGGGCTTGGAGCGCGTGCTCCCGTTCTTGGTCGGAGGCCATGGTGGGCGTATAGTGATGATGATGCAAGTCCGGGTAAATATCAAGTGACAAAAGCGAAAGTGAAAATGTTCTCGCGTCTAGAAGATGTGTGTTCGGGTATTGCTGGTAATGACGGTGCGACGGGTATACGATTCGAGGTTGTTTGGCGAAGAGTTGACGAGGTGAAAGTTACGATGGAGCTTCAACAATGAGGCAAGTTTGAGTTGCTAGGTATGGACCGCAGTTACCGTTACCACATAGCTGATGAAGCTTCCGTTTGCCTGGCCGGGTCTGCCATGCTTGGACCCACCCAAGTGCCGAATTTCTGCCGCATGCAAGGGTACTTTGGTACTTCCGCAGGGGCAGCATAACACAGACTGTACCTGATGTCACGGTCTTACAAGAACACCAAATGGCTGATCGATCACATGTAAATGCAATAGCATGAAGACAAAGACTACAAATCACTTATGAATAGAATATCATATATGCTATAGCCAATCCCATGAACAGCAATTATTTCAGAGCATTGGAGATCGTGTATCATGGATGCCACTTAGGCTACCTAAACCAAGCTATCCATTATAATCGAAGTTGACTAGAAATTTGAAGGTCTATTCTTCATTAACTTTGATAGGTATCCTTGAACCCTTAAGACCCCCCGAGATGGGTCGAGAGAATATAACAGCATCAAAACTATACTTTTGGGGTATATGTTGTAAATCGTGGTACCATAGTGTTGCCCTGATATCGCTACTAACCATTGATATGTTTCCGTCCGCTCACCAGCCCAGCACCATTGAATTCCATCTCCAGAACTTTCTGCATGGAACATGAAAAGCGTGAACTCGTAAAAGTAACTCAGACATTGTTCATTCTTGGTTCTCCCACTCCGCCGTGATTTCCTCTCGTACTTTCCGGCACCATTTCCAGATCGCCTCCTCGAAGTCTACCCAAACTTGAGCGTCGCTGTTGTACACGACGCCCATGACATCGACTTTTAGCATCACCTCCCATCGTAGCTCGGCTGCTTTGATCCAATACCGTAGATTGTCTGCGCATCTGTACGGCTTCTGCGTGTCGGTATGGAACGTTCCTATTGCACCAAAGCGCCGCCTAGACTTCCTGACTGTCGCGTTATGAAGCTTGACAAGCCTTAATCCGTTTTGCATGCTCTCTAAAAATGGCGTGGGCAGCTGCGCTGCCTGACTGATCGGCGTCCATGGGGGTAACGGCTCCGCTTCTGTGTCAATCGAGCTCAGAAATGCTATCTCCCGCTCGATTTCCCTTCCGGACCAATCACCTTTCACCCACGTCCAGCTGGCTCTTTCGGCACGCTCGGCTTTCTCGATCTCTTCTTCTTTCCTTAGCATGGTGCGTATACTGTCAATCCAGGACGTCATCGTCTTGTGCTCATCCTCACGAGGGCCACCGGTAAAACTCCTAGTTGCCATGTGTTTTAATACCTCCATGACGGACAGCAGCTCCGAGCGAATCTCCTTCTCTGATTTGATAGCATCTAGCCGATCCGGATGCTCATGTGCCGTGTAGTAGATCTTGGCAGCGCGGATAGCTAGTGTCATTACGTCGAGAAGCTGCACCCCCTGAATCTCGTAGAAGGTCTGTGTTTTTGGAGGCTGTGTGGTGGCCATTGCAGACTGTTTGGCTGACGGACCCCCGGGCAATGCTGCGGACTCAACCAGGGCTTGTGAGGCGGCATCCAACGCTTTTGTCAAGTCTGCTTTCAATTCCTCAATGGTGGGCGGCTTGGGAATGTGCTTCTCTCGATGATTATAAGTACTAGTGGTTGGCGGCAGGATGTCATGCTCGGGATCTTCGTATTCATCCCAGTAGAATCCATCGTGATCCTCAGTTGGAGAATCAACCATTAGGCCGCCGCCAAAACTCTGAGCACCAAGATCCGGGCTGCTGCCCATCGAGGCATACGAGGAATCCACATCTGAGAACGGGGCCTTCGGGCTAAGCAGGGAGGGACTATCCAACTGCGACAGGTCCAGGGTGGCTCTCGGGTGCCTCTTCCTGGCCAGCTGTCCTCCTTTTCCGTCTAGCAGCCCCGTCCTCGCAAAGTAATACTGGAGATGCGATATGCTTCCTAGACTCAGAACACTCTCCCGGTGTCTCGCACTAGAAGCGAAATCTGTTCCTTGAGGCTTCGTATAGCCGCGCCTTTTCAGAGGCCTATCAAAGCTGCCTGTGGACATGCGCGACGAGGCGATGCTGATATCTGATCTTCTAGACTGATAGCTTGAAGACGATAGTCGGGAATATGCATCACCGCCTAGTGAATCTCGATATGAGCCGTCTGTACTTGAACCGCGCGAAACGGATGAAGCCATCGAGAGACATCGGGTTGGGTCTGGTCTATTGGAACGTAGGGCGGCACTAGGAGTTGTCTCAGGCGAAGGGGAATCACGGCGAAACGTGGGCCGCTCATCTTGATTGGCTGCCATGGCGTATATGCTCAGAATTAGCGGGTTTTGCGGTCCTGATAGAGGAGGATGCGATTTATATCTAATATTTTCGCCGAGGATAAATCGCAGAGGCGATTCTGAGCACGAGAACGAAAAGGCGTAGGGCGGAGAGAGCAGGGCAAAAGAGCGTTCGTCAACGCTGTTCAACAGCTTCGGATTAGATAGATTTAGTCGTGAAAAGGGCGTCTCCTAGAAGCAGAGTGAGCTTGGTGATTCTGCGAGCGCTATGAAGAGTGTAAATAACGTGAGATAGTTGGGTATCGAATCATGCGTCGGAGGATAAACAAAACCACACAGGTGGCCGTTTCCCATATGGGATCAATGGGGGCACTTCTTACCTCCTTCGTGCTTAGTGCAATTTGTCCTCCAGAAAGTGGGACTTGGAGAAGGAACAAGGGGTTATAGAAATTATTATGTATTATGGTGATGAGGAAGGCACTTTGTTCGCGTCAAGTCGGTCCTCGGCTGGGTGGAGACGCGTAAAACGAAATGGCGCCCAATGCGTTCTTCCTCTTTTAGCCCTTGCCCCTTTTTCTTTTCGCACTCGGCGTAGGCGAAAGCAGTATGCAAGACACACTAATCAGATGCGTCCGAGCCTATGATTTCATACGTGAATCTCGCAGTCTGAGGAACCAAAGTCGACAAGATGAAGATGGCTATGATGCCAGAAATAGGGTAGGAGACGGGTATTGCTTCATGCATGGTAGTTATATGTGTTAGGCGATGGCATTCAAACTAATCAAAGGCGACGATGTGTTGGTCTGCTTCGGCTGGCTGGGCAACATGGCTTTTGATTACATTCCTCTGTAATAAAGGGACTGACGTTATGGACCTTTCCTTTCTATGCTAATCACGATCATTTGTCTCCTCACCATCGAGATGCTAGAATCCCGCCTGAGAGGTAAGCAGGGCATTCCCCTACCATAGTAGGCGTCTCTCCACGTTTGTTGTATGGATTATACCCAGGTAGTATTCCACTGCATAGTTGCCCCGCAGGTCGCCGTCAGAGCTGCAAGTGATGGCAGTTCTTATTGATAGTCAGCTATAACCGAGTCGCAGCCGCAACTTGCTGCAGGAGGATAATGCATAATGCCTGCAATGATGTTTCTAGAAGCTCAAGTACTTACAGCCTTTCTTATCCTTTCTACTCCTGACATGGATGTCCTAAGAGCTCTTTATTTAGTCCTGATACAATGACGCGGGGTAGGGAATAGCTATATCTAACACTACATGCAGCGTTAGAATCCGTAGAAAAAAACCTATATGAAAGACAGGTAAGCGGTTCAAGCAGCTTGAATATCGTATATGCCCATGGATCGCAATTCGCATAACCATTGAATACCTACACATGTAGACTGTAGTGTATATGAATATGTCGTTATGTCAAATTCGTGCATAACTTCATTTCAATGAAGTAGAACACCTGTAGCGTTGCAATCCTCATTTAATATCTTCCCCGACCCCGGTCTGGGCCAACTGAAATGAGATAATGCTGGCAGCTTGTCCTTGTCGTCCTGGCTAACGGTTCGACGAGCCTTAGCCCAACCCCCTGTGCATGGCACAGGAATCATCGCGCACGAGACACTCTGAAGCATCATCTGTAATATTTGCTGTCATAATAGTTGCAATGAGAACAGGGAAGTAAGATCTTGAACCTAGAGGATTTGGTAATAATGTGATAGCAAGAGTAGACTGAGTGCTCGTTTGGGAAAGCATTGCGATGCAGTGTATACAACGAAGGCGTTCGCTGTAGCATGTAGAAAAATATCATAATTGAACGAGATAGCTGTCAATCATTTAAGTGCTCAATCTCCTAGGCTTCCCCTAGCGATACATAGTAGTGTAACGATCCGCGAAGACGTCTCCACAACTGACTTCCTTACCATTATGTACATAAGGTACAGTAGACATTGCCTTGCTCCCTGAGCT
Organism: Hypoxylon sp. FL0543; assembly: GCA_022578575.1. Taxonomy (NCBI): domain Eukaryota; kingdom Fungi; phylum Ascomycota; class Sordariomycetes; order Xylariales; family Hypoxylaceae; genus Hypoxylon; species Hypoxylon sp. FL0543. Next base: position 744,797 of record MU393990.1, on the reverse strand, counting down.
GCTTGCCTGTTCTCGAAGAAACACACGAGCAGCGTACCTATGAAACGATTCTATCGGGACTAGGTCTGATGAATGGACGAACCATTACCCCGGAAATAGAGAAAGATTCTCGAATATTTAATTAGATGTATGCCACTGTAAAAGACAACCTTATGCCTCTTGTCTCCTCTTTCTTCGTCCTCCGTCGCTCTGTGCAATGTATGAGACTGTACCGTGTTGTAAGTACATACATACGCCAAATCCCGACTGACCGGTTTGTGACAGACGCACAAGTGGTTGCTTTTTATCGACTGTCACCGTCCGAGATTTTGGAGCTGGCTTGAAAGCGAGCCGGTTGGGCACCGACATTCTCTTGACAGATTTCAGCTATAATCTTCTTTACCCTCGTTTCTTTACAGGCTATCGTAGGAGGCTTCTTCGGTAGTCAGCATTGTGCTCGTTCTTTTCATCATCTCACTTGCTACCATCCTACGCTTCAGAGAGAGCTGCCTCGTGGCGTGTTAGTTACGAGACACAATTCGAAACCATCAAAATCCAAGCCACATTTTCAAATGCAAGGCTGAGTTGTTCCCTCTTTATAAACAAAGCAAAACGAGAAGAAAGCTTGCACCGAATCATATCATCGAGGATCTTTGGATTCACCACTTGAGGTTCATTTCTTGAAGTCGAAACCGGGTGACAAGGGTTAATATAGGCCAAAATTTGGTTCGACCCACCTGGTCCCTTTCAAAGTCAGATGGTGGTGGAAGCTTTCCGTAGGTCCCTTGCGGGTGCTACTGCATGCTAAAAGGGGAGGTTGCTACCTTGGGTACCGACCTGAAATTTCATTAGAACGGAAGGTCATTGGCCATGTGGAACGACATGTACTGTATTTTCTGCATGTACAAACTTTAAGACAGGCGACACGCATTGGAAGCAATTACCCGCGTACCTACCTAAGGAATGGGTACGGGTACAACTCTGTACTTGATACATGACCAGTACACCCGAATTCCGCGCCCCGCCGCCAATCAACGCTACACGACCTGTACGGCCTGCACGACTCGCCCCGACACGCCAATTCCTCCCCGTCCCCCGACCACACACGTGTAATTCCACTCCCAGAAAAATAGGAGACCAATCCAGTGGCTGCAGACGAGAAAAACAGGGAGCCCATTGCTTGTGTCTGTGCAGTGCAGTAGCAAGTGGGCGACAACACAGATTGTTGCCTTAATCGATGAATTAAGAAAAGAAGCAGGATTAAAGGAAAAGAAAAAGAGGTGATATATACGACGGCACCTGTCACTTATTCCGGTAAATGACAGGCCCCTCTGGAGCCGGTCCAGCTGCACCAGCGCCAGCGCCAGATGCAGCAGCAGCAACAGCAGCAGCAACGGCGCCAGCTTCTTCGTCACCGAACCACCAAGATCAACACGACATCATACGGCCTGCTTCCTCTTCTCGCCAATCTCCCACGCCAACAGCCTCCGCTTTTTCGGAGCCAGGATTGCCGGATCCTCAGCAACAAAATGCCGCCGAACAGTCTCTCCAACTTTTGACATTTTCCGACGTCCCGACCGATCTGGTACAGCTCGGCCCTCTTCCTGTCGACCACAACGTCCCAGCTAACATCAACGACATCAATAATTCTCCCCCCATCAAGCCCAAAAACCATCAGCCGCGCAAACCGTCTCCCGGCCTAGCTGCCCGTCTGAAGGCTTTAGGTTTCGGGACTCAACGACAATCCTCGCCTTCGTCCCCAGCATCGAATCACTACAACATCGGCCGCCTACCAGAGGACCAGTTACGATTGCTCGATCAAGCTCATCAGGCCAATTCAAGCGGCCTAGTCGTCGAGCGACGCGGTCGTCCCTGGAAGGGTGCCGGTGCACCTCTCCAGTTACTGAGATCCAAGTCCAGTCGCGATTCGTTTCGAAGAAAGAGCGCGGCAAGCGAGGAGGAGAAACCATCACCCTCTATTCAGGCCGAATCCTCGCCCAAGCCTGAACTTCTTCCCGAGATAACAGAAGTTCCGCCCTTGGATATGGACACTAACAAATATCGATTGCCCGACCACACAAACGGAAATGGCACCAAGGCGCAGTTAGATACGCGTAGGGAGCATATCGAGCGGGATAGCCGCGTCCCGGCACTGGAACTCGAAGAACCTCAAACACCACCTCCCTTGCCACCCAAAGATACCCCTCCAGGAACTGCAACTGGCGCTGATTTTACCTCTGATCTACCCTCCTACTTCAACCCCCTCGGCCTCCAAAGACCTGGCTCAATATACACCATATCTCGCGCTTCGTTCGCCAACCAACTCGCTCAGCTTACTGCGCTGCAGCTACCGGATGCCGAATTGTTATCGAGTAAGGTTGCTGCCATCCCGACCGCCCAGGCAGCAACCAAGGCCTTGTTGGGTGCTGCCGAACAGATAAGAAGCTGGATTTCGAAGGCCTCCGAGGTCATCGGAGGTCTGGATAGCGATGATGATGTCGAATGGGCGGCAGCAGGCGGTAGAGAAGGGTACGAAGAGGTGGAGAATGCCATTACAAGGTTTGAGGGGCTCATCAATGTCTACGTGGGTGCGATCGAAGAGCTACAAAACCGGCGAGACATTGCCAGCGTGTCCAGCGATGACCTGCAAAAAGCAGTGACGCAGATGGAAGCTATCATGACCGAATGGTCCAAAATTCGCACCACGTTGAATAACATCAAAGGCCAAGTTGAGACGGCCATGGAATGGGAGGAACTCTGGAACATGGTTCTCGGCGACATCCAGAACGAAATGGACGAACTAAGCCGCTTGATATTTGAGATGGAGGAGCGGCGTCACAAATCCATAATGGCAGTTTCCAATGGGGACGGAGTGGACATTGGCGATCTAGAAACTATCGTGGAGGAGACGCCGCCAGCTGTTGCGCGTAATAATCGATACAGCGTGCCGTCATTTCCAATGAGTCCCAGCTCTCCAGGAACGCCCGCACTAACTCAGGACGACTCGAGCCTACTTGCATTGTTTGCGAGGATGCAGCCGCTAAGGGCATCGTTGGACTTTCTGCCTATGCGACTATCTGTGTTCGAGGCTAGAGCTTCTGGCGCGTTTCCAACCGCCTGCGAGGAGCTCGAGATGAGGAGAGCGGGCTTGGAAGCTAGTTACAAAAAGCTTGAGAAGGACGCCGAGTCTTTGAGAAAGGAACTGGGAGAAGACAAATGGGTTCTAGTTTTCCGCGGCGCCGGTAGGCAAGCTCAGAAAATGATTGAGTCGGTAGACCGAAGCATGGGGAAACTGCGTGAGGCTGTGGATCAGGGGTTGCAGCTTTCGAGTCCTGCGGCGATGAGTAAGAAAATCGAGAGCTACGAGGCGAAGAAGCTACATTACGGCCCGGCAATCGAACGCGTGTTATCCATCATCGATAAAGGCGTTAAGGACAGACTGACGGTGAACGGAGAAATTCTTCGGCTGCACAACGAATTACAGTCGAGGTGGGCAGAAGTGAGAGAATCAATGGCAAAAATGGGCGTTATTCTCGAGGAGATCCAGTCCGACAAGCAGAGTCAGCAGTTGCGGGATTCTATCTCAAGTATGCTCTCAAATGATAGGTCTACCGTCGCTAGTGGTAACGAAACCCCGGGGAGTTCGCCGCCGTCGTCGGTAGTTATGTCTAGCTTAGGCCTAGACCCGGTGACCCCATCAACGAAGAATAAGAGACGGACTTCCACCATTGGTAGTAGCCACCTCCCTCAGCCCGCAGCAGCTCGCAGAAGCAGTTCGAGCCTAGCCCCTCCTCCACGACGCACGGCTGGATCTCGATTATCTACATATCAACCAGGCACTTCCAGCTTGACAACACCACCTAGGAGTGGCAGTGCCACCCCTCTCGCGACTCGTCTTCCGAAATCCACCTCCAATGTCGCTGACAATCGCCCACGATGGAACGCATCCACGAACACTAATGACTCTGATGTGGGACACAACTTTAAGCCGCTTACTCTAACTACTCCTAGTCCATACGCCAGAAAGACCCCTGCTTCGGGACGCTCCACGTCTTCCCTCGCATCTGCTTCCGGGGCCTCGAAGCTTCCACTCCGTAGTCCGTTAGCTAGGGCGGCCTCATCATCACCGATTCCCGAGGAAACGCCACCCAGGAAAAGCGCTTCTCGGCTCTCTTTTCGCGACAGGATTCATGCTGCTGCCTCTGCCGGACATCCCGCTCAACCGACAACCGCCAAGCCGCGGTTGGCAACCCAGACGTCCAGCTCCAGCTCTACGTACGAGAGTCGGAGAGTCTCACTCCAGCCTCCGAGGCCAAATAGTAGTGTCAGCGACACTAGGCAGCGGCCAGCTAGTTCATTAGCTACAACCAATCGACGCTCCAGTTTACTCCCTCAACCTACCTCAAAGGCTGATGGCACAACGGGTCGTCATAGTCCACACGCTGCCGCGGCAGCTCGCATTGCTATGAGCAGAGGCAACAGCGTAACGGAGTCGAAATCGAAAGATAACAAACCTCGTTGGCACTTTTAAGTTACACACGTTTTCACTTCTGATCTAGTTTTTACAGCTCGCCATGAGCGCTACAGCGGAGATATCTCTCAATAGCTCCCCTTGTTAGTATTCCCATTTGTCGAGGGCCCGCTAGACGGGTGTCATCACTTCACGTTCCATTCTACTCTCAAAATGATACCACGAAGGACTGCTTTTCGACAGGACCGGCATATAGATTGCATAATCGACGACGAGCTAGTTGCCAGCAAGACTCTTCAGATAACATAATAATCAAGCATATCAGGCATGTTCTCCTTGCGGTTGGATTATTTATCGCATGTCCATGTCCATCCCGCCATTATTGACGCGGAACGAGGGCAAACGCAGCATGGCGAATGCGGAGGCGGGCCAAGGCGTTTCTAAGGAGCTTTTCTTTTTTCCAGGCTTTCAGCAAAGGGGTCGTCATCATGGGAACGGTCCCGTTACAGTGATACCTTTTCTTTATGTCATTTGTTCCTATCGACAGATATCTTCACCTCCAAGTGCATTCAGATGAGAGAACCGGGCATTTTGCTGGGAGAAAGCAGCCAGCAGATGCCGTGTGACTCTAGAGTGGACAGATTGAACATGCCGGGAAGAGAGGAGAGGAAGCCTGAGGGGAGTCAAGGCGCGAGAAGGTAGAGGGTAAACTCCGCCAGTCTTTGCAAGAAGACTGGCGGATGGGAACCCGAGGCAGAGGCGAAGTTGCTGTATGATATATCTACGACCTACCTTCCTATCTTCCTACATTTGTAGACGACTTATCTGTCGCGATGAACGTCAGCAGCACGGCTGAGTGTAGGAAAGAGGGAAGCGGAAGTAGGGACGATGCATTTGTGGAGGGCGGAAGACAGATGTGGTCCATAATTTCAAGAATAGGTATTGAACCATGCCAATGCTTATAGTTGAACCTCTGATATCTATTCTCCTTTCCCGAGGGGTGATTCTACAAGTTAATCTAAGTGACGACCTCAGGCAACAGCTTTCGGCCTTTAGGCGCTTTCACCCCTTTAATTCGCCTTCCATCATCTCTATTGCCTCCTTCAGATGCTTCTCGTTGTCGTAATCGATGATATGGTCCCACCTCGGCAACAACTTCTCTCGTAGTTTGCTCAGATCCAAGCCCGTCTCCTCACCCCTGCCGCTCATGATCAATCCCGTCCCACGGCTCGACTCTACGATGCGCTGGGTGCGTGGACGCCGGACCTGGTCGTATACCTTCAACGCTATCTGCGCCTCGGCGGGGGTTTTGGCGCGGCCGAGCAACTCGGAAAGGACACTATGAATATGTGAGGTTAGAGTCCAGCACTTAGCCTAGGTGACTTGGGGTTAAGTGGGAGGGAAAAAGCCCGGACGGGGTGTAGGCGGGCTTCAAGAGAGAAGCGCCCGATTCCAGAAGCGAGGCAAGGGGAAGAGTTGATAACGGGTCCGATGGATTCTGGGTATTACTCACAGGCTATCTTCAATAGACATGCCTCCTCCGGCTCCTTGCCCTGTGATAGTCTACAGTCAGTAATTTTCACTCTTTTTGTAAAATGATCCGGCCTGGGCTACTTGCAAGGTGTGGTGGCGTGGGCGGCGTCGCCCATGACGCAGATGGGACCGGATACGTAGGTGCGGGCTGGCGGATGATCCCACATGTACATGGCGGGCTGTTCGGACTTGTCGCAGAGCAGCTATAGACACACACGCCCCTTCACGTCAGTCAAATAGACAGCCAACAGCAAATCTCAACGTGGCAAACTCTTACCTCGTTCACGGCCTGGCTAAGATGCGGCGGCCAGTCCGTATAGAGCCGCCGAAGCTCCTCGGCAGCCACGCTTCGCGTCCACCGCTCCGAAGCCACGGCCGCCTCGTCGTGCGACGCGGCGACGAACTGCACCAGCTGGCCGCCGCTGAGCAGGTTGTGCAGGACGAAGGAGCCGTCGCCGACCCAGGAGTACTCGCGCGCGTCCTCGAGGTCGACCGTGCCGCGCCCCAGGCTGTCGCGCGCCCGCGCGTACGGCTGCAGCGTCATGACGGCCCACGTGCCCGTGTTGCGCGGCGAGGCGGCGGCGTCCGCATCGCCCAGCACCATCCGCCGCACGGCGCTGTGGATGCCGTCGGCGCCGACGAGCACGTCGCACTCGTGCGTCGAGCCGTCCGCGAAGCGCAGCACGAGCGGGCCGGAGCCGTCATCCGAGCGCTCCGCCCGGTCGAGCTTCTTGGACGCGTGCATGCGCTCCGCGGGCACGCCGGCCAGCAGCTCCTGCAGCAGGGCGGCGCGGTGCACGATGCTGGTGATGCGCTTGCCCTGCGCCGCGCCGTCCGCCTCGTCGATCAGGCTGCCGCGGCCCTCCCCCTCGCCCTGCGCGAGCATGAAGCGCACGCCCTTCATCGGCACCGCGCCGGCGCGCTCGAGCGCCCCGGTCGCCGCCGGCCCCATGAGCTCCAGCGCGGCGAGCGCGTTGCGGGCCAGCCCGATCGCCATGCCCTGCTCCTTGAAGGCCGGCGCCGACTCGAAGATGTGCACGTCCAGGTGCGGGAACTTGAGCAGGGCCTGCATCAGGGAGGCGCCCGCTAGCCCGCCTCCTGATATGGCAATTCGGATGGGTTGAGGAGACATGGCGTTGACGATGGTGGTAATGTTGATAATGTTGATAATACCTCTAGATGACCCTCTAGATTATGCTCGAGGAGTTCAGAGACAAAGGGACGAGGGGTTGGCAAATACATATTTAAAGGTAGGTATATATGTACTTAGGATCGTTGGTCACTTGGAGCAGGATGCCCATCTCCTCGCGAAGGAATCTGTGGGGCTCGGTGGCCAGGGATGAGGTCGGGGGCGACGGTCAAATCACAGTTCGTATCTCGACCACCGCGATTAAATGGGTTGTATTGGATGGCCTACGACAAGCCCATCTAGCAACATTTACAACATCTAAGTATAGACGAGGTATCCTTCTCTGCCTCAAAACACCTTCGCATTGACAAGCCCTGTAATCCTTGCCGGGTATTCCGTACAAACAATCAAAGATTCTAAGGATCAGCTAGGCAGAATGGTACGAGCAGCAGAATAGATGGTCCAAAGACGCCCCCAAGTACGCCATACCTTTGCCGTAGTGCCCACAGTCATTCAAGCCACATGGATGCAAGAAGCGAAGCAAAATCGTAGCCCTCCGCAGCACGCATGTTTCGTTCTCATAAAAAGACTTGCCTCATCAATGCTTAATGCTCCATGAGTGGGATACCACTCTGGGATTTGGTCCTGCTGCTACCGGTACTCCTTCCTGTTGACCCTGTCCGTCCCCCAAACGAGGCCGAGGAAGTGCCACTGGCGGCCTTCCGACTGCTGGCAGTAGTCTTCTTCTTGACGCCGCTATACGACCTACCACCCCTACTAGAACCACCCGAGGACCTACGCGGGAAGGGTCTCTTACTTCCGCGCCATGCGCTGCTTCCCTTAGAAGCGCGAGGCGCTGATGAGGTCGAGCGTCCGCGAGACGTTGTCGATTGTCGGCCAGACGGGAAGTATGTTGATATCGCCCCTTGGTCGTTCGCTTCCCCGTCTCCGTATTCGACATCCTCCATGTCCTCGTCGTCACTTGATACTTCGACTACGTTGCGGGAGCCAGACGCCCCGGCGGCGGCCTTGGGACTCGTCTGGTTCGTCATCTCTTGGTATCGCGCACGGTACCGTTGGATCAGAGGTAAGAGCTTAGCACCATACCTATCCACTTTATCAATATTGATGCCCGGAACGGAACGCATTTCATCCAGTGACACTGTCCACCTTATAGCCATCTCGCGAAGCTGTTGCTCGGTGAAAATGGGCATTCGCAGGTTCTTCAAGTTGCGCATGTGCTCTTCTAGCCCCTTAGCTTCTTCAACGAAGTTGCGGACGACATCGTCATGGAGACTGTTTAGATCGGCATCGTTCATGCGCATGTCGTGGGATATCGGCGGGCCGAGCTCTTTTCGTCGGGGCCGAGCTCTGGACCGAGAAGGGGCCATCGTCTCAAAATCGTCATCGGAGTCGTCGTCGGGTACTACAAAGCCGTCTTTGGCATACCCATTGCTAAATTTAGAATATTCCTCGTCGCTTTCTTCGTCATCGGATATCGCCACGGCTTTCCCTTTTCTCTTACGCTCTCTGCCGAGAACAGGGGACGACACATTTGTAGACGGGATGGTATTCGAGGTGAGTCGCTTGGTTGCAGCAGTAGCTGGCTTGCTGATCCGTGTCTGCCTCTTAGTAGACGCTCCGCTCTGACTATCCTTGCCCTTAACTCGGGTAGTCAACAAGAGCTGGCGTTGGTTGTTTAAAAAACCACGTGCTCCGGGTCCAACCTAGTTACAAAGCAGTTAGTAAAAGGGGCTAAATAGGAGTGATTGAGGGTTTCTCACTCTATAGTATTGGATAGCCATCCTAGCGTTCTTGTTGAAGACGTTCTCCTCCCTCAATGCATCCTCGGCAAGGAGTTGATTGATAATGCGATGTACCTCGTTTTTTGGCATCTGCTTGGCCATTCCGCGGTATTGCTCGGTCCCTGATTTGTATTCCGACAGTTTCTTCTTCCCCATTAAGTAATCTGTGCATTGGTTCAGGGTGAGCCTTCCTTGAGACCGCACAATCGTCAACGCGGCTACCGCGTATTCGCTAAAGTCCTTTTGCTCGAAGACCGCGTTGTTTAGGCAATTGTCACACGTTTTACCGCATTGCGCCTTGTCAAACGACTCTCCAAAGTAGCGGAGTATCTCAACCCGGCGGCACTCGCTTTGGTTATCGCAGAAGGCGGCCACGGTGCTAAGCATGTTTCTTTGTCTTTCCTTCTGCTCTTCACTGCCGTCACCGTCTGTGATCATCCTTCTTAGTGAGGAAACGTCGCCGTAGTTGAAATATAGATAACATTCAGAGGGCTGACCATCTCGACCAGCACGACCAGTCTCCTGATAGTATCCTTCAAGACTCTTCGGGATAGAATGGTGAATAACAAAGCGAACGTCAGGCTTATCTATCCCCATGCCAAAAGCTATTGTCGCGACAACAACCTTTATCCGACCGGCCTGCCAGTTCTTCTGAACTTTGATCTTTTCTTCGACTTTTATGCTAGCGTGGTAATGTTGCGCTGCTATGCCGTGAATTCGCAGCTTCTCGGCGATCTTTTCAGCTGACTTGCGAGAAAGCGTGTAGACTATGCCTGTTTTCCCACTGTATTTGGTATTGATCAACTCGGCAATGCTTTCTACGGTATCCTTCTCCTTCTTCAAGACCTCATAGTAGAGATTTGGACGGTTGAAGCTCTGCGAGAACTCTGCGCACTCCTCGATTCCTAGATTGTGTTTCACATCTAAGATTACGTTCTGGGTTGCCGTGGCTGTCAACGCCATTAGAGGAACTCCCGGGAAGCTGTCTCGAAAACTGCCAAGTTCTTTGTAATCTGGCCGAAAGTCGTGACCCCACTGACTCACGCAATGAGCTTCGTCGATGACGAGACGGGCGAGCTTCTTGTTTCGGTAGAGTGCCTCCAGGCATTCGAGGAACGCTTTGCTTTTGTTGATCATCTCAGGGGTAACGTAGAGAAGCTGTAGATAGAGCTCGGGATGTTGTCCCTTCAAGATGTTGGTGATCTCACTACGCTTCTCCCGGTCTGTCTCGCCACTGTAGGATGCGGCTTGGATATTGAGTTTCCCGAGATGATCCACTTGGTCCTGCATCAAGCTAAGAAGCGGAGATACGACAACTGTGACACCATGCGTCTTTCCGCTGGTGACAACGGCCGGAAGCTGGTAGCAGAGGGATTTCCCGCCTCCTGTAGGCATCAGGATGAACGCATCCTTGCCTGCTAGGGTAGCATCGATTGCCTCTAGCTGGTTGTGCCTGAACCCATTCATTCTGAATCTATCTTTCAATGCCTTTCTTACATCCTTGAACCATGGTCGGTTCTTGAGTTCGCGTGGAATCTGGGCTGACATTAAGGGATCCACTGTTGTCTGTACCGCCGTTGTCTGAGGACGCATATTTGCATTTCCAGAGGTTTCCGACAGTGCAGGACGTTGGGCTCTTGGTTGCCTGCTTTCCGATTGCGATTGCCGAAGGTCAAATTCCTGCGCAAGCTGGACCATGTCGACATCGTCACTATAGTCGCTCTGATAACCTTGCTGGGCACCAGATTTTCCTTTCATCGGACTTTTATGCGTTTTAGAGCTCACTGGTTGAGTATTTACTGTTGTTTTCTTTGCTGGTCGGCGAGTGGGCGGAGGTAGAGCGTCTTCAAATAGATTGTCATCCTCGTCAAAGTCGTAAGGGTCCGGTTCAACACTGACAGTTGACTTCTGACGGGTCGGCGTTCTTGTCAGCTTGCTGCTGGCTACAGTAAAAGGCGGTTGCCAATCGATCATTTCGCCGAACCCTGGCGGAGATGTGTCCCGGCGGCGTCGTCTTCCTACTGAACTCTGCAGTGGTAATGATGACTCGTCGTAACCTTGTCTATTTACTGAAGAAGAAGGACCAAGTTCTTGAGGGAGCTGGGTCTGTAGGATGACTTGAGTGCCACCTCGTTGGATAAGAGTACTCTCTCGGGAGAAATTCGTTGGTGGCGCAGTCCTACCTGGCTGTGTTGCTTGAACGATAGGATTAAAATGGTCTGTCCCTGTGATGAGATTCTTATCATCCTCGAAAAGATTTCGATTGTCGATGCCTGCTTTGATAAGACTATCCTGAAGAGCTGATCGACGATCTTTGAGTAAACTCTCTAACTCCTCGAGTCGAGCCTCATCGTCCTGGGTATCCAGATCTTGGTCGTAGGCATCCGCTATCCGCGAAATCAACGCCTCCTTTTTCACCAGTACGTCCTCATAGGAACGGTATTCATTGCAAAAATCACCCAAAGCCGCTTGTTGCTGTGCTAGCCGCTCTTTCTCTCGCTTGAGTCGGCCTCTAGGTGCAAGATCCCCATTTTTAAGCGACAGCATATAAGCATGCTTGTTTTCTTGCAACTTTGCTTCTAAGAATTTTCTTTTCTTGTCGATGACTGATGGCCGAGCCAAAAACAGCTCAAGGATTGTAGATTTCTCTTCATCGTCGATCGTGTCATTCATAGGTTGAGACTCCTGTGATGGACCTACTCCCAAGTCGTCGTCATAAGCTTTTGCCGTCCCAAATTTGGATGAACTGCTCTGCACAGGCTTCCTAGGCGAATGGAATGGTGTGCGTCTCTCGGTTGCGGCCGATTGTCTCGGCTTTGAGGGTGTATCGTAGGCGACAACATAGTCATCACCCTGGGATCTCCGAATAGATGCCTTAGGACGCCCGCTCGAATGGGCCGTGCTACCTGGAACGTTGTAAGGAGGTGGTGTTATGAGGTCATCGTCATCTGAATCCTCGATAATCCGTTCATCACGCTTCGAAATCCGAGATCGCTGAGTAGCCCGAGCTGTGGGCGTCTTTGGAGTGTCGTCGGAGGACGAATTCTGTTCATAAGAGCATGCACCTCCGTCTTTAATACCACTCGTTCCAGTACGAAGAGTACCTTCTTTCCGTAATGTCTTGAGGGGAGACCGCTTTATAGAGGGTACGATGCCGAATACCGAGTCATCAGAAACATCCAGTTCGGTTGTGTCTCTGGGAGAGGGTTCTCTCTTGAACGCAGCTGCGGCTCTCGATGGCGTTTGGCTGGCCGCAGTTTTGAGTTTTGTCTTGGCCGGCGACTTGGTCGGAGATCGTTTGAGATGAGATTGGAGGACCTCCTCCTTAGACAGAACTTCGTATATGTCCGGGAAATCATCTGTATCAGCAGCAGTGGTAGTAGGTGGTCGACTGATTTGATCGCTTTTTCTCTTTTTACCTCTCTTAGGAGTCAGCGGAGCCGGCCGCGTAGCATGCTCTTCCTCCCATACCATGACATCGTCTCCGAACGCTACTGAGCTTTCATCCGTAGTAGGTATGGGTTCCGGTCGCATGGCATGCTCCTCGTCCCAAAGGGCAATATCAGTCCCAAAAGCGACCGAATTCTCCGTAGTAGTAGAAACCGGACCGGACCGCGCAGCAAAATCTTCCCGCCACAACCCAACATTGCTTCCGAATACAACGGGATTAGATGAAGCGAGTTCGTCATCTTTGGTCAGGTCGACCGTCTCGAAGGTACGGTCACTGCCTAAGGTCGGGCCTGGAGTCGGGAATTGGCGCCGGGGCGAGGTTCTTTTCTTAGCGGAGTTCGCATTCGCAACACCTGTGGTCTTCTTTTAGTGACTGGTCCTGCATGGGAAAAAGAGGTGGAGGATCGGACCTGAGTTCTTCAACAACGCCGTGTATTCTTTCGCAAGAGATCCCGGACCACTGCCTCTCGTAGAAGTTGGGGTGAGCAATTGCTCCTGGCATAGAAGGAGAGTCGGCCGGTTAGATCCAGACTTCGAGGCTTGACGACCCATCCTTGCTCTTTCTGCTACCGTATCACCCCCGGGTGGTTCGAATGGTTTCGCCGCAGGTTTCGTCGACCCATTAGGTGGCTCCGAGCGTAAAGATGGGGGATCTGGAAGAACTGGAAGAACTGGGTAGAGTGGCTCGGAAATAAGTTTTTCACGCGATTCGGGACGTGAGGGTACGGAACGACCAAGAGAAGGTGCCGGGTTGGATGGAGGCTGGTTGGCAGCTGGAGGTAAAATGGGCGCGTCAGGCGCGTTTAGAGCAACATTCGCGAGGAGCCAAGATAAATGATGGCCGAGATTGTTTCGAGTCATGAAGCCGCCTTGGAACACAGAAGCTCCATGGGAAACTTTGGTCTAATTGGATTTCATAAGGGAAGGTACCGGTTAGGAAGAGTTTCCCACCAAGAGCAAAATGTTGTGGTCTCCTCTTCGATTCTGCGTGACATCGAACAATGCAACGAAATGTAACAACTGCAATATCTCGATGGGGCATTACCGCATTGTACCCGCCAAGAAAAGCTCGAGCCAATGTCCCACCGAGTCGCGTGTGCAGGTGACTTAATCTAGTTAGAGTAGGCAGCAGGAACCCCGCTTAAACCCGACATACAGAGGGAAGGGTGGGGTATGCAGCTATCGCATATTCAAAGCTGCTATGTATTATGCATATATTACACAGGTACCTAAATGCAAGCATCGAGCTCGCTCACAACCGACCAACATAGTGTAATTCCGCAAAGTGGAAGTAAATTCTCAACTACATATACGCTCCGACATGAATGTCTACCTAGGTACCTAAGGCAAAAAAAAAAAGATTCGCTTTCTATGTTCTACCATACTATACATCTCTAACCCGCTCAACCAATCTCATCACCTAACAAGCGTTCGGTCCCGTGGCCGTCTTAGGCCTCTCGGCGCTGTTGAACAAATACATGCCTGTGACGAGCATTTTCCCAGCAGCCGACACCAAAATCGCTACCCAGGACCCAGTGGACCGGTAGATACCCGCACCTGCGAGTGAGCCCAGTATCAATGTTGCGAGGAACATGGCACGCCTTGTCCGTGGGTGATTCTTCAGTTTGAAGAGTCCCGGGTCTATCAAGAGATCGACCCAAGCAGCCGTCGCCATCGCTGTACTTATCTCCGTCATTTGAAGCGAGCGTGACTGGACCACCTGGCTCCCAGACGCAAATGCCAGCAGTGCTACAACTATTACCGCGTCCGCGCCTTTCAGTCCCGCTCCGTGTATGTACTGCATGGCTGCAGCGGCAAACACCAGGCACGACTGGATGAAGTTGCAGCCGACGAGCCATATTCTCAGCCGTGGGCCGACTATGTGGCCCATCTGGCCGGTGATCCAACCACCCAGGAGGAAGAAGCCAAGAGCCGCCCCGATATTTGCCGTGATAAACATCTCGCCGTTGAGATGAGGTAGTAAGGCCGCTAGCATGAGGAAAACGGTATTTCCTGTCTGGTTTGATGCAAAGCAGTGGTAGTCGGGGAACGAAATGGCATCTTGGATGCCGGTGCAACTTTAAATGACTAGGTGTTAGCAATGGTTTCTAGGCACAGATGTCGGCCATATTGTGCTTCTATCATCTCTTCCAATATTCCATACTCGGCTTCTCTGGGGAACTGCTTACAAAGTCAAGATGAGTAGTTCAAACTCAGCAAATGCCGATGGACGAACAGACTCCATCATATGACACCATGCGCGACGAAGGATCGATTTTGAGTTTGGTGATAGGGTTGACCCAGAACCGGCCGTTTGGATGCTATTCGACCTCTTTTGTTCAGGCTCTCGGGGAGCGTCGACTATAGGATCCGCCATGTCTTCTACCGACAAAGCGCCAGCTGCCTTTCGAGCTGCTTGCATCAAAGAATATTAGATATTAAGATTATTTAGGTAGATGAAGATATCACAGCACAAAAAGAGAAAGCCAGGTTCATAGGTCACAGATGAGTAGGGATAGCTATCAACGGGAGTCACTGAATTTATCAATCTCCATCGGATTACAATCGCACAATGGAAGCCGGAGCCGCTCACATTTCTTTGCTCGGTACGGCTTCATTGAGCGGCTATGGTTTCCTTTGACATCATCTAAACAATGTTGGAAACCAGCCTGGCTCTGGGGGTGGCCAACCGACAACCGCCGCAAGGGGAAAAAACCGAAATCTCGACTGAATTTTCAAAAAATCTTGGCAACCGGCTGTCACTATCTCCTGGCCTAGTGGGTTTCTACCCAATTTAACACTACCGGGCCATAGACCCAACGAGCCGTCCCGAGAGCCTGTCTGGACTTCTTCATCTGCGGCGATACCAGCGGAAAGGAAGAGCGGCTTCATCGTACCAGCTGCAGAGTATATCAGCAAGATAAGAAACTTGGCAACCGGTCAGATATCTAACGTTTGGACCGCCTATCACATTAAACAGCCTCATAGTCGAGGGGGACATGAATGTTTGCAGCGTCGCAGTGCTGGTATCCGGTCCAAGATGCATTACAATAGACAGCAACCAATGGGGTAATAGCCTTGGCTAGTCTCAGCCAAGGAGGCTCTGCACTACACTACTTACCTAATTCCGCTCCTATGCCAGGGAGACCGACTACCGAGCGGGTACCCGAGATCCGCAGTCCGCAACGCTCGACCGCTAAGCATTGATTGCCGCAACGATTCCGTGCCGCTGCCGGCGGTGTATCGTACAGGCAGGCAGGCTGCAAGAACACAGCGCCGGCTACGACAACCACGACGCAACTCAGTATCAGTACACCCTGGGGAGTAACCGACCGACTGACCAGGAGGAACACATCGGTTTCCACAAGCGATGAGGCCTTAGCCAAGCGGTGAGGCCGGAATAGGGATCGAAACACTTAGTAGATACGACCGGGGAGCCGACGACCGTGCTCTCTACCGGAAGCAATTCCAGCACAGCATTTAATGCCTGATATACAGGCCGCTTGTGAGCTCATTCAGCTCCACGACGGAGCGCTGGCTGAAATGTGTCGGCTGTTGCATGCGCCTCTAGGACGTTCGACCAGGCTCTTGATATTCTTCTCGTGAGAGGGCGTGGGCAAGAATAGGTAATTAACAGTTAAAAGGTCGTGTCCCCAGAATGATGGTTTGTAGGTTCTGGTATCTTTAAGATCACAGTACTGCAACTGACATAACTAAAAGCGTATATGACAGTGGCTAGCAAAGCCAAAGACACAATCGATTGTTAAAGTGTCAAAAAGGAGAGCCATGTTGCATGGCGCACGCAACAAAGTCCTCTAATCATTGAGAGCTCGTACGTGGCTCAGAGAATGGAGGACAGTTATTCTCAGTTGGATACCCACAACGGAATTATTCAGACGTTAAAGCATGTCAACTGAGCAAATAAAATGCGGCTGAGACTTTATTCATAACGCCCGATATTCTATTGGTAAGGCTGAAAGACTGGAGAGAGTGAGCAACGAATTAATACGCATACTAAGCCGTACGTACCGACCAACTCCGTGGGGGACGGGAAACAGGGGGCTGATGATGCCCAATTTGGTGGAGCTTGTCGCTACCTATCTATCCAGTGACAAATCGCCACTAGTCAACAATCGACACTGGATTGTTAATAGCTTCCGATTGAAAAACATGTACCGAATTATTGCAGATTCGGCCTGCAAGGCACTGCATATCTATAATCGATCTAGTCACAAATTACTATAGGTATGGCTTGTGCTACATACCCCTTCTTTATCAATATTCGATGCTTACGGAGCTGACGTCTCGAAGGATTCAGAGGCGTCAGATATCGCCGGCTTCCCCCCGGCCCCCATCGCTCGGATTCCGAGCGACCCAAGGGAGGCAGCTTGATAGGTACCACTAGAGTCTGCACGTCCTGGAGACAACCTGTTTACCCCGGACACCCCCGGATATCGATGTTTCATTTTACATTCAAACGAAGTAAACGCGAGCTAAGGCAAGCCTCGTTCCCGCGGAGTATCAGAGGCTGGTCGGTCTAGGACTCCGGGACCATTGACAGCTGCTTTCCTTATCTCTGCTCTGTGGGTCGAGTTGAATCGTCTAATAGAGCTAAGCCTTATTATGATTATTATCAGCTTCGATCCCGGATGCCTAGAGATAAGGTGAGGGATCATCTCAGTGTCGATGCAACACGGTGACGGAATCTGCACCGTATACTCGGAACTGGTTGGCCAGAGACCTTCAGAAGCGCTGCTGTCTGCATTCTTATATGCTATCCTAATGATAAACTGTCTACCGTCGAGGTATATCATTCAGGCTTTGCTAGTGGAGGCGTTCTTCCATTTGCTGCGGATACGGGCTAATTTGTAGGGCCGGAGACACAAGATTGGTCTTCAGATGTCATTATCTTTTATGTCATCGAGTGAGCCTCTGTTAAAGGGATTCACTCGGTGCGTTTATGCTTGGTTCGCCTCAATGCTCAGTTTACCTTGGCAACTACCGAGTAAAACGCAACTGCGTTCACTCTCCGGGGCACATGCATGTCCGCATCGGCCGATAGCTTAACGCATCTTGCCCGGTGAACAGCTGCTATGCGGACAGATAGCCATTATTAGAGGTGTAGGCTAGTAGCAGCACATTGTTCAAGACTCCATCGTAGCCTTCGAAGAGATTGACCTTTCAATACCGGCATATCCAAGCTTGAAGCCTAGTCTACCCTTACCTAACTTGAGGCCACCCCGTCCAAATTCACTTTCACTTATCTCAGTACTCATTGGGCAGTACCAACACGCCATCTCATCAGTATTCGAATTGAGCGTTTCCGCCATCCCGGCACTCTTATGCTTTATCTGCCATAATCTCCCGCGGAAACACGAGTTCAACCCCTAGCGTGGGTGTCGATATTCTAGGCCCGCCATTGATACGATTCATCCGGAGATGCACAGTTGCACGAGAGTCCATCTTCTTCACTTGGGAGCATGAACTGCTCAGTTTTCCGACTATAAACAAGTATCCATTGCAAATAACTAGCTCGCAAGTCGAACACAGCACTAGTTACAGACACTTCTAAATCTTCCTGAGGTTGAAACAATCCGCGTTCTGTAAGAACTAGCATATTTGAACAAGTGAGATTCTATCTCAGGGCTCACCTTACAGAACGCCCGAGATGAAGCTGTCCTGCTTCTGGGCGGCCCCAGAGGTCAACCCGATCAACCGCAAAGCCCGATCGGTACCCTTTCTGAATGTCTTCAACGTCTACGGCCGCGTCTTCTTCTTCTCCTGGTGGGGCTTCATGGTGGCCTTCTGGGCCTGGTATGCCTTTCCGCCTCTGGTGAGTACCCTAAACCTCATGAGAATATTAGATCATGAAGTAGGTGACTAACATGATCCTGCCTGTAGCTGACGCACACTATCAAGAGCAATCTTCAGCTCAGCTCAGCCGAGGTTGCTAATTCGAACATTGTTTCGTTATGTGCTACGTACGTCTCTTCATATTCCGGAACAATGTTATGTTTATACTGTCATAAAACTAACATACCTCGAGCCTATTCGTACGCTTTGTGGCCGGCCCTGCTTGCGATCGTTTCGGTCCTCGCTACGTGTTCGCGGGCCTACTTCTGGTCGGCTCGATCCCGCTCGGTCTCGCACCTCTCGTCCACGACGCGCAGGGTCTCTACATCAGCCGGTTCTTCATTGGCATACTTGGAGGGTCCTTCGTCCCTTGCCAGGTCTGGTCAACCGGCTTTTTCGACAAGAATGTTGTAGGCACCGCCAACGCCCTGACGGGAGGTTGGGGCAACGCTGGCGGCGGTCTCACGTACTTCGTGATGCCGGCCGTCTTTGACTCCCTCGCGGCTAGGGGTTACTCGGACGGCGTGGCCTGGCGTCTCACGTTCATCGTTCCTCTCATCATAACCATGGCTACCGGCGTAGCAATGCTACTCCTGTGTCCCGACACGCCCACGGGCAAGTGGTCCGAGCGACACCTCCACGCGAACCAGAACTCAGCATCCGACGATGACAACGCTGCCACACTCCAAGCCGACCACATCCGAGAGGTCCCAGACAAGATCACCGACAAAGCCAGCTCCACGGGCGGAAATAGCATCCACGAGATCGAAAAAGAGCAGGTGCCATCCCAGCCCAACGGCGATACCAACTGGGACCGCGAAGCTGCCGTTTCTCGAGAGGAAACGCTGGGGGCCGAGGGCGAAGTCGTCCAGAAGCCGACGTGGGGCATGGTCGCGAGGGTCCTAGTCTCGCCCCAGACGCTCTTCCACGTCCTGACGTACATGTGCTCCTTCGGAGGCGAGCTCGCCGTCAACGCCGTCCTCGGGTCGTACTACGCCAAGAACTTCCCGTCGCTGGGACAGACCGACTCGGCCAACTGGGCCGCCATGTTCGGGTTCCTGAACCTGGTCACGCGCCCGCTCGGCGGCGCGGTCTCGGACGTCCTGTACAGGGCCGCGGGGCGCAGCGTGTGGGCCAAGAAGATCTGGGTCGTCGCGTGCGGGTGCCTGACGGGCGCCCTGCTGATCCTCATCGGCCGCCTGGACCCGCACCGGCTCCCGGCCATGGTCGGCCTCGTCGCGCTCATGGCGGTCTTCCTCGAGGCCGGCAACGGCGCCAACTTCGCGCTCGTGCCGCACGTGCACCCGCACGCCAACGGCGTCGTGTCCGGGACCACGGGCGCCGGCGGGAACCTCGGCGGCGTGGTCTTCGCCATCGTGTTCCGCTTCATGGACGCCGGGACGGACTACGCCAAGGCGTTCTGGGTGATCGGGATCATCACCATCGGGCTCAATCTGAGTCTCTGCTGGGTCGCGCCTGTGCCGAGCGGGCAGGTTGGTGGGCGCTAAGGTGTAATTCTCTGTCTTCTACTTAATACATTCCGCATGGCTTATTGCTTTTTATGCCGGGGAAAGTAAGACGATGACTGAACTGGTTTTACGTATGATAAACGGGGATAGTGTGATATAGTCTATCAACCGATCACAATTCGCACTACGGCATTTTAGCAATTGAGTAAGTCGACTTAGAATTCATACGTAAGGTAAGCATTGATATCTTTTGATTGTACCTCCACACTGGCTGTGTTCCAACATCCATTCTAAGGGAGGTGGTAGGATGGGCATGCGTATTTCTTATTCCGTAGATCGCGTGGACCGAGTAAGCTGGTAACAGCCGCGTAACAAGGCCAAAACCAAAATCTCGGATCCATTTCCAACTCTACCTATGTAATAATATCCCACCGTAAGCACTCCCAGTAGCACTGTGAAAGATAAAAGTACAGCAGAAGGTGGATCGATCCGAGAAACGATGATATCACATCTCAGACCATCGCAGAAGCAACAACTGCGATCGCCACTGCACATTTCCCAAACTGGACGGGGTTCCCTGGCGATGATTGGACCTAGGGAATGCAAAGATAACTTTATCTTGTTACGCAGCGCACAGAGGCGGCAGCCACGTGCGAATGATGGATGAATAAGGTCGGCCATTGCAGATTAGATAAGGTAAAACTCTGTTGACGTCCAACCTCCAACATCGACCTGTTCATTGTCCATCTCTTCTTGACCAACCCGTCAACACCGCTCTAGAAGACGAATGGTGATGTCCTCGGTCGAAGCGGTCTCATACTGACTGATATCTGTACCGATATAACACCTGCCATCGATTCGATAGGCAATCTAACTAGTAGCAGTTAGGCGAATCATGAAGAATGCATCTCACACTGGAGCAAAGACAAAACACGCAAGAAACATGTCATCAGATAAGTTTTTAAAATATATATTCAGTGTGAAATAGGGCGGTCTATATTGACATAGAATGTGCGGCTGGCGATCAAACATCGCATCCAGCATTGATCCATCTCCATCAGCAACCAGACCGTTCAGAACTGTCGGTTTGATGATCAATTAGTTCATTAATTCCAACCCCCATCCGTACCCAGAGACCCACCACATTATTTGAAACAAAACACCACTGTGGGTAAGAAGTTTACATGCCAAGGAAGGCGAAGGCAAGACCACCGATCAGGGCGAGAGAGCCAGCCGCGACATTGCTGGCACCCGCAGTGGGGATGGTAGAAGGTGTCGACGAGGTAGCACTGGGGGTGACGGCGGCGGCGCTCGTGCTAGTGACAACAGTTGTGGCGGGGTAAGTGGGAGCAAGCGTAGCGCTGTAAGACAGGTTGCCCGGCACGGTGCTGAAGTAGACTGGCGCGCTCGAGCTGCTGCTGGGGGCGCTGCTGACGGTGGTGTTGTAGCCGATGGCGCTGCTCGAGCTGGGGGCGGTAGGGTACGAAGGAGCACTGGACGAGGAGGTCGGGTACGAAGCCGCCTTGCTGCTGCTGGTAGGGTACGAAGCCTCCTCGCTGCTGGTGGGGTACGATGCCGCCTCGCTGCTAGTGGGGTAGCCGGCGGCGCTGCTGCTGCTGCTGCTACCGAGAGTAGGGTACTGTCCGGCACCAGAAGAGCAAGAGGGACCAGCAATGGCGAACGGGAAAGAGTACTGGAAGGTGTTCGCATCGCTGACGGAGGTAACCTTGATACCATAGGTCTTCTCCTTGCCGAGCGAGCAGTCTACGTTCCAGGCGAACGATCCCTCGGTAACATCGAGAGCTATCAACTCCCGTTAGCATACAAATGTCGTCTTCACCAACTTATCGTATCTACTTACTCGCGAGGACAGGGCCAGGTACGAGAGTGGTGGGAGTAGCGCCTCCAAGGAGGGTGATGACAACCGGGCCGGTGTATTTACCAGCCTCCCACTTGATGGTGAAGGTCTTGCCAGAGGGCACCTGCTCGCCTTCAGCGGGAGAGGTCAGGACGGCGAAGCCTGGGGTCTGGGCGAGAGCCGAGGCGGCGAAGGCCAAGGCAGAGGCGAAGATGGTGGAACGCATTTTGGCTGTGGGTTGGGATTAATGGATTTGAAGGGGTGACGAGTCGAGAAAAGAGCGACTTGATATGTAAATGAGCGTAAGGCTGACGCGAGCTGGGCTGAGCTGCGAAGAGTAAAAGAGCGTGGTAGTCTGAAGGCGACTTGGTTGCTGCGGCTGGATGGTTGGTAAGAAAAGAGAAGGAAAAGGGAAAGGAGGAGTGGGAAAGCGGTCGACGATATGGTAATTGGTTTGAGGTGGGACGGGCAGCGGGTATGTTCGAAGAGATCCCTGAGGCACAGCCGGTCGCGCGGTACTCTTCACTTCGCTACGGCGTGCATGGAACCACTAAAAACAGAGGCTTTCCATCTCCCCATAGCCCTTAGCAGGGTCTAGCAGGGTCCAGTTCAAGGTTGCGATGGGCTGGCTCGTGCCAGACGTTCTGCGGGCGAGATCTGGGTTTGTCTCATTTGCTACGCGATTGTACCTTGCAGCCACCTCAAGTGGGAGGAGGTACATTCCAGCTGCTGGAGATACATGACCCCGGCCAGGATTCTTCATGTTCCTGCGCACATGGTACCCACTTTAAGGCCAGACCACCTGCCTCCAAAGTGCATGCCTCCGTCATTCCACTGGTCGATGGGCGGCATGGGTCCCCAAAGCGGTAAATTACAGAACCCACAAGAAAGCCTAACAGTTCAAGGTTGGAAACGAAAGGGGCATGCGAGCCTGCTGTGCCCCTCTGGCAGTCTGGATGGTGACATGATGGACATTGTTACATCTGCGGGTCTACCCAATAACGTCGTTTAATAGGCAAATAGGTAGCACACGTCTACCAACGCGTGGATGACTTCAAGGTTACTTCTCAAGCAGGCTGAGAGCTGTCATCATTTGATGGTATAGGGCTTATTACTACGTGTACTGGATGTGGATGGTTGCTCACAATGTGCCTTAGGTAGGTGGCTGCGCAGCCGCGGTAAACATATTGCGCTTCCAAGACTTTATTCTAGACCCGGAACATGTAAAGCTGAATTGGGACTTGTTCGTCACCGCGCTTTGCAGCTCAATTTCCCTCTAATGATGGCTTCGCTTGAAACAAGATTATTTAACAAAAGGACCAGCGCGGAGGGCAGGCGAGTGCAGGCGATCGTTCCCTGGCGCCGGGCCCGGCTTGCCTGGATTTTTCTGGGAAGTCAGCTTCCTGCAGTAGTCCTGGTAGTAGACCGGATGGGGCATAGCTGACCGGTGAGAGCACCATTGCTGGCTTAGGACTGACTTAAAGCTGTTTGGTGGCTATAGTAGCGGCTTTTATTAGGTAATCCCCGCTATACGTTGGTCAGCCCCCTGCCTACGACTTTCATTAGCACCCGGGCACGTAGTATAGCGTTTGCTGAACGCCATTATTCGGAAAATGATGTATTCGACGGACGACTTGCGATGACTACTTGCTCAACGAAAAGGGGCTTGGACGACCCAAGAAGTACATGCTCGTAAGACTGTTTAATTTGTTCTGTACTTGTACGCTCTCACTATCATGTCGTGTTACTCAGCTTGCTCTGTTTCCCAGTTCGGCTGTATTTCCCACCCATAATTGACAAACAGCCCGTAAGGCTGCGTGAGAATCACCTCATTTGAGTCGTGACTTTTCATTGGGTCACCAGTCTATATTACCTATAACTGCAAATTCTATCGAGCAAGTAATACCCACATAGCATTGCTATCCCCATGTGATGCTGTCAGACTGGATACCGCTCCCGCAGAGTATATACCAGTATGTGCTTAACTTATTAAGATCTCCCTCTGAGAAAATGCTCGGGATTTAAGTACATAGTCGGGCTATCCAACATCTCGCGAGTCATGGATCCCTTGCGTCCTTCCACGCCCCATCACACAGCACGACGGGAAAGCAGGCCACGGAACTGGGATATGAGAAGAGGTTTGCTTCGCTTTCTATGCGTGTAACTAATACCTCGTAAGCGAAGATTACCTACCGCGCACCCATAGCTACCTGTCAGCTAGTCAAACTCGCATTACTCGCCAAGCCCAGGAGAGAATCCTGCGATGCGACCCCCCCCCCCCCCCCCCCCCCTGCGGGCTGAGGCGCCAACGAGTCGTATAGTCTATCCTAGTGCTCACTCCTGCCGGCCGGCCCCCAATGAAGAATTCTTCGGCGCTTAGCGAGTTCGCGCGCGGGGCGCATTTGCGAAAAAGTCTGGAATCCGCCAATGTTCCTCCCGCGCGTAGGGCTGAGAGACGGCTGTTCGTTGTAATATGTAAGGTAGGTACTGCCCGACGTTGAAGTCGCCTGGGCGCGTACAACTAACTAGTACCTATATTCAGGATATTATATTTCTGTCTTTCTTCCATATGGCATGGATTGATGTAGTAGGAATTGTTAGTCACACCGACCCGTAACCTTAGAATTGGCATACTTTCGGTACCTGGGTGTGATATATGTTTGCTACGGGAAAATTCAAAGAGAAGAACTATTCATTGCGTGGATATAGATCTTCATAGGACATCACTAATAATGCTATCTCTTGGGTGACCATGATGCAAGGCGGAATACCTGTGTTACTGTGATAATGTTCTAAACCAGCCAGCTGGGTCAAATCCCCTTCCGGGAGCAATATAGCAATATATACCCGATCACGTCCCCGGTACCTAGTTTGCGCATATCTCGTTCCCAAATTACTCCAGTGTTATTTCACTAGATTATCCATTGTCGAAAAGTGATATCTGGGTTTTCCCCCACCGAGGCGAACTCCCTTCTTGTAAGCCTAGTGTAGGTCGACAGAGCACCTTTCTTACCACCGGGCGTGCGCCGAGAGCAGAGTTTGCGGTATAACGTAGCACCTCATAATCAAACAACCAAACCTCCACTAAATCTCAAGGAATTCAACAAACGATACCTATGTCGCTTCCAAACAGGGTACGTACATACTTTCGGGGGGTGGAGTCGAAGAAGCAAGCACCTATCGGGCCAGCGGCGACATAGCATGCTTACAAACAGCCTGCTTCATTATTCGTGTAAGCATTGAACTTTGGTAACTACCTAGGTAACTACATGTAGGAAGTCAAAGATTCAAGGTCAGATAAAGAGGCTTCTATGGTTGAAAAAAGCACTGGGGGAAACCGGGGTTCTGTATATAGCCCATTTACATATAACCGCCCACACGTCATCATCCAAAGTTCAATGATCATATAGATCCATCTTTGGTGATTTCTTTGATGAACGACCTAGGCTTGATGGTGTTTTGGAAGAAACTCCAGCTAATCCTCAGAAGTGTTAGTAAAGTCTAAGTAATTATTGCGGTAGACACCTCCCCCATCTACCAATTATAGCCTACCTTATTTGACTGATTCGTGGCGAACTGGAGCTTTTTATGATAACAAAGGCACAACGCGAATTGTATTGACTAGTAGTAGCCATAGGAGTGAATGAACATACATTAGAATTGCATGGATCGATTAACTGCCTGATTGGACATGACGACCTCCTTTTTTTCCATTTTCCACTTTCCATAATGTGCCTCTCCGCCGATATCAAATGGTCTGCTGCCATTCTCATTTCATGTTTTGCGACGGATTTGCCTGAAATCAAGCTGAGAAAAACTGCCAAACAACCCAGTCCATATGCGCCACCATCCACCGGGACCGTCCTCCCCTTTAGGCCGATGCATCGAAGAGGCTCCAAGCCGAGAATGGGAACGAATGCAATACTTAGAGACTTGAAGAGGGTCCTATGCTACGAAAGTCCCAAGACAGCCGAAAGATACTAGTTACCTAGATCCTAGTCAAGCCGTACTTTGGTTCGTAAGTCGTTAGATTCGGTGCTTTTCGCTTTCTGTTTGTTACGGTCAAAATTAGCTTGTCCTGCTCTTCAAGAGTAGCCTCGCGGATTGCGGGGAGGCTCACCCAGTCGAGAATAGAGCATGTACAGTGCCATTCTGTTGCATTCTTCGGTTCCCGTGATCGTGACCAACCGTTCATTGCTGTTATCCTGAGGTTCATTGATCTTGATGACGCTACCGCTGATCTGACGTATCTCATTAATCTTCTGACCACCCTTACCAATGATGGCCCCAACCATATCGTTGGGAATGTAGATCTGCTGGGTCATAGGTGCTCCGGCAATAGCTCCGCCGTGCATTGGCTGAGCTGGGGGCCCACCGTGAGGGTGAGGACCACCCACGTGAGGAGCATGGTGTGGCGGAATGTGCGGTGCGGCACCATAGCCAGCCGCCTGGGGCGCGTAGTGCATCGGGACGCTGGGGTTGGGCTGCGGGGTGGCTGCGTGCGGATAAGGTTGTGCATACGGAGCTGGTGGCATGTGGTGTGCTCGGGGATCGGGTCGTCGACCGTAGTTTTCACGATGGCCGAAATTACCACCTGCCGGTTGGGGACAGTACGGCACAACCTGCATGCCTCCGGGTACAACACCGGCAGGGCCGCCACTTCGGGTGGCATAGGCCGACGCTGCGGGACCGCCGAAACGCTCGTTAAGCTGCTGGAGGAGCGTGCTTCCTACGTAATAAGTCGCAATGTGGACAGCATCAGCCACGCCCATGACCACAAGGGAACGTTCACTGGAAAGAGGCAGGCAAGAGTCAGAGGCGTTAAGCCGGGCTCCAGAAGCATCTTGGATCTCACGGATGCGGGCTCCACCCTTTCCAATGATAGATCCTATCAGGACATGTGGAATGAGAAGTCGGAGGGGGTAGGTCTTGGATTGGGCGTTGGACTTCTCTGTCAAGGGTTCGTTGTTCAAGGTACGGATGATCAATCCAAAAGCCTAGAAAAATGTCAGCAACAACCTAACCGTTTTTCGGATACACGAGTGGAAAATACCTTGGCTGCAGCTTCGACCGCCCCGCTGACGGTGAGGATTCGCTCTACGGCACCCTTTTGATAGTCACTGACGGTACACTTGGCATTTGACAGCTTCCGAATGTTGGAAACGTTCTCACCGCCCTTGCCAATAATAGTGGCAGCCTCGGGGCTAGAGATGACGGCACGGATGTGAATCCATGTGGTCTCGTCGTGGGTGTTGGTCGCAGAGGCTCCAGGCGCGCCTGTGGCTGCCGTGATTGCATTATCTGCGGCGAGCTTCGACTCATCGACATCGGGAACAACGGTGTCTCCTTGGGAATCTTTGACTTCAGCCTTGGCGCTGCTGGAATCCTCGCTCTTAGCCGTGCCATTAGCAGCAGCCGGACTTGAGCCATCATCACTGGCCTTTTCCGGAAGATCGACGTTCTTATCGCCATTTCCGTTGTTGATGACCTTGTCGAGGGCTGGACGTTTGGCCTCGGGTTGATCGGTACCACGCGATGGGGACGAGGCATCCTCCAGCGGGCGTTTTGCCGGATTGGTCGGATGAGACGGTGAAGCGGACATCTTGTTCTCAGTGTATGGTCACGCTAGAATGACTACGTATGCCTTGTAGACGGTCGAATTGATATTGAATTTATCGTATTGTCTTTTTATCTACACCTTGAGGGTTTTCGAAGGAAAACGTGCAGGTGTAATGGCTCGGGGCGGGATGTAGTTGTATGCCCTAACGTTGATGAATTTTGTATGCAGGATCTGGGATCAGGCCGGAGTTTCAAGATGGGGCCGATGATGGGACGGTGAGGTCGAGGTCTTCAGGATAGCTGACGACGGGGACGAGTAGAGTGATATGAGAGATCCGTGCCGGACCTAGACGCTCGTGCTGAAAGGCGAGAATGGTAATGATCTGACGGTAGTTGAGGACGAGATCGTGATGGAGGTAGAGAATGGCTGGCTTGGCCAAAACGGGGATGAAGTGATCGATTTGGCGGAGGAGGAAGATGAAAGACGGATGAAGTAGAAGTCTTGTGTGGAAAGAGGCAGGATTAGAGACGTGTGTCCTCAAACCTTTTGCTCCGCCCAACAGGAAACCAGTTACCACAGATGTGTGATGACAGTTTCCTCTTTTTTCACGATGGGTGACGTTTTTGAGAAGTTACCTCTGGTCTTGCAGTGCTTGGTAGCAGCTGAAGAAGGAAGCTTCTCCGGACGCCTGAAGCTTCGTAGTCTCCGGACGAAGCTCGTTCACGAAGCTGCTTCTCAAAGAAGGCACGAATATGGGGGTAACTTGGCTGTCAGGGGTAGAATATCAACGGCGGAGAACAGGGGAGAATTGTAACAGTGATGTACGGCCAAAGGCAGGCGATAAAACAAAAAGGACTGGCCTGATGGATTGGAAAGGGTTGTTAGGGTTGTTCGATGATGTTGAAAGGAGGTTTTGGTTTAGGGTGATGCAAGAAAGATCTACTGTGGGAACCTGGCACAGGCCTTCCCTATAGGCAGGCGCTTCCGTTGCAAAAGAAGCGGATCCCTCCACACAAAAATCTACCGTCCTAGCGTCATCGACTTTCCATTGGCTCCCCGGGACCGGCTTTACTGTACGCTCGGTATGTGGCCCACTCGTTATATACCCCTAATACATATACGGTAAACCAATACTTGAAAAGGCTTCGTCAGCCTCGTATAGGATACTTCGTCTTCTGCCTTTTCTCCCTAAGCTTTCTTGTACCACACACAGTATTTCTTCTGGTTTCATTTGCAAACCGTAGCAAACATCAAAGTCATACAGCAAACGGTGTACACATGACCTACACATAGCTAACTTAGAAATACTGCTATACATAATTTTATACCATCAATGATCCAACAGCCTAGGTAAGGATTTGTTGCATTGTGGTGAGAACCGCGGGTATATACTAATAGCTATACTCGGGCGTTCCACAGATACTGGCTGGAATTTAAGATCAATCAATAAGGAGTTTCCGTGTATTTTGGTACCCGCAGATCCATCGGCAATTCAACCAAAATTCCGTTTCTTGGCGTCTATTTGGCGACTCCCCTGGCCGGACACTGCTTGCCGCATATTATCTGCAATATGGAAACATAAAACTTCCACTGCAGGCTGCAAGTCATCAATATTTTACCCCAACCGCAAGGTCTCGTTTGTACCTGAAGGGTCCCTTCTTGGCAACGTGGATCGCAGAGCGGCGAAGAAATGGACAACGCGGCACGTCTTAGCGATGACACCGATTTGGTTCATGCATCCCATCTCCAAGAGACCTTAGAGGAACTTGAGAGAAAGGTTAGGGAGCATGAAGCCGCTTTGAATAGGCTACGTTCTGCCCCGACTGCACGTCGCGCAGGCGAATCTCTTCCTCCTACCGCACCGTATGATGTGATGAGAACGGCTTATGATGAGTTGGCGTCAGAAACGCCGTATCTGCCTTTTCCGGAGTCTGTGCTGCCGGCCCTCTTGGCTCTTCGCAAAACTCACCAGACGGTGGAAGAAACGAAGGCTTACCTGGCCTCTCATAGGGATTCTGTCGAAAAAGCCAAGCGAAGACTGGAGGTCGAGAAGTCTAATCTCGAAGATCAAAAGTCCTTATCTCAAAGTCTGCGCAATCGCATACAATCACTGCAAGACGGCCTAGAGAGCCGAATGGAGATGGGACCTGAAGACATTGCTGCAGAGCAGATAAATGCATTAAAGCAAAAGAAGAGACGCTACGACAAAGAGACGTCCGCGCTCCTCAAGGCGCTCAGAAAGTTCATCGACGAGCATCTCGCAGGCATGCTCGCAGCCGAAGAACTCGGGGGACCTGTAGTTGGCGAGATTATGGAAATTGACGGGCACGACCTCGCAGCGGGGTTCAGTTCTCAGGGTAAACTGAAGAAGGCTAAGGAGAATCCAGACCAGGACAAGCGACAGCGGCGCATTGATGAGATATGGGGTGCGCGCGAGGAGGGCCAGCCAGCAGGGCGAGCGAATAAGGACAGCTGGGACGAGACAGCGGCCGCTGGCGCAGAGATGCGCAGTCTTACCGAGGAGCTGCTCAACAGCCTCGCGCAGTCGGACGGCGATAGTTCTGCCGCTTACGTCCAGCTTCCCAGGGAGTCGGCAGCCGCAAGGTTCCTGGTCAGATCCAGGGTTGCGCAGTTCCACCCCAGAGACTCAACTAAGTTGCGACTGATTGATTTTGGCAAGGAGCTCGACGAATGATACACCCGGCTACATGCGAAGTTACTGTTTACTCTGTACACTAGTAATCCCGGATCGATCATGCATGTGTCTCGTCCTATGCAAAACGCCGCAGGGGCTGAATCCGTCAATCAAACCAGGAGGTCTTGTTTCGACGCCATTGCTACCTTAGGGTCTGTCCGCTGGAGCAGCTAATCTGGCATCTTGCGGCTCGATGCTTATGGATGGATTAAGCTCTCCACTACTATAGCCTCTGCCAGTCGCTCATGGAATCAGTTGCCTTTCTCTAGCTACTTCGCATTCTCTCTGGTTTACCAGCTTAGCTTAAGCCGCTTAAACTGCTTAAGCTGAGATTCGAGACGAGGGAATAATAGTAATATGAAGACTTGTGTACTTCCGAGGACAACCGTTGCCAATATCCTTCTTCAATTTTGGGCTTAAAAACAAACTTGCGGAGATTTGCGCTTGCGTATATGCTATAGTGTATCCGTGACTGGCTGTGCAACCCTGATCCAGGAAGCCGGAAACGAAGGTGTTGGCAACGGCGGGATGAGTTGCTTGGCACTCAATCCGCAGCGCTTCACGGTAATTGGCCAATTCGCCTACCAGGTAACGCGACGGCGCGTCGCAGCAAACCCGCAACCGCGTCCCACCGCTAAGAATTCCCACTTTCCGGCTTTGCAAACGCCGTCTCCTTCACCGCAACTGCATGGATGCCCACTTCCCATTAGGTACGCCCACATACATTACATATGTACAAGACTGAATTCTAAACTCCACCATTACAGTCCCTGAGAGGTAGTCTACGTGTAATTTTCCCCCAATTTCACACCCATACCGCACACATTAGAAAGCTTCTCAGACTATGACCACCGCCGCTGAATCTATAACCTCGCCGCCAACCTCGCCGCCAGCAAAAAGAGTCAAGACGAACGAAACCACCACCGCCGAAAACATGGCTTCCGCTTCCGCTTCCGCTTCCGCTTCCGCTCCTACTTCTAACACCAACAACACCACCACCACCGCCGTCCCAACCCTAGACCAATCCCCCCCCCTCCTAATCAAAAAGCTCTCCCCGACCGCCAAGCTACCAACCCGAGGCAGCGCCTTCGCCGCGGGCTACGACCTCTACGCGTCGCAGGCCACCACAATCCCGGCGCGCGGCAAGGCGCTCGTGGAGACGGACCTCAGCGTCGCCGTGCCGGCCGGCACCTACGGGCGCGTGGCGCCGCGCTCGGGGCTCGCGGCCAAGCACTTCATCGACACGGGCGCGGGCGTCATCGACGCCGACTACCGCGGGCCCCTCAAGGTCCTGCTCTTCAACCACGCCGACGCCGACTTCCCCGTCGCCGCCGGCGACCGCGTCGCCCAGCTCGTCGTCGAGCGCATCTACACCCCCGAGGTCGTCGAGGTGCAGGAGCTGGAGGAGAGCGTGCGCGGCGCGGGCGGGTTCGGGAGCACGGGGACCAATTAGATAGGTCTGGCTGGCTGATAAGTGGGAAATTTGAGCTCGCGGTTCGTTTGTGGCGGCTGGTGTGGAGTGGGCTGCCGAGGACTCCGGGTTCAGACGGAATTCAAGGTGAATTGCTGTACAGGTGCTTTTTACGGCTTAGACTTTCCGTCTCATGGTTCGTGTTGACGCGATGCTTGAGGCTAGCAGCAGCTAACTCGGCTAGAGTGGCAGGTCAGGGTGGTGGGAATATCAACGAGTAGAATACACTTCCCTGTAGGAGTAGAAGATTTGGGCTCATCGATGAGTAAGAAATTGATCAATGAAGATGAAGCATGTTGATGAATTCGATTACTCCAACCCTACTCTAGATGATGTTGAACGAATGCTTCGCATCTCGTCTCTCTTTTCTAGGAGCACTGTATTCTACTTTATTCTCTACTCTCTTTATGCCCGCCACATCCACTCGTCTAGTCTATCCCCTCCCGGAAGGGTCTCTCCTCTTATCCAACTTCACACTTACATCTTCTCTGCTCTATACTCGATCGTCGGGTCACGCAAGGACCCTAGGTTCCTCGCGAGTTTCAGCTCCGCGGCTCGTGACTTAATCAGGTGCAGCGTCTTCTCGTCCAGCTCGTCTCCTTTCCGCTCCTTGACCGCCTTCATCTCAGCCGTCATGCTCTCGCACGTGCGCGCAAGGACCTCGTGCATGCTCGCCAGTACCTTCTCCGCAGCCCGTGCGAGCGGCAGGTCCAGCGCGTCGACGTCATCACCACTAAGCCACGAGCGCTTTTCGCCCAGCGACACCCCGTTGTGTCTGTCGTATTTCGAGACGGCCTCGCGCATGCGCACTACCATGAGTGCCGCGAACATGTCCCCGGTGCCGCTGAAGTAGCACTCGAACACCGGGAACGAGATCTTGAAGGCCCGCGGCCGCCGGTCCGACGTCATGGTCGAGCCCACGACGGACATGGTGTGGGGCGTCTCGGGAGTGGCGACGGAAGAGGAGCTAAGCAGTGGTATGGATACGGATGTGATGACGACGTGCGGAACGCCGAAGTCCTGGTGAAGAACTCGGATAGCATGCTCGAGGGAGGCGGAGTCGGAGATTTTGACGCCCGAGAGGAGTCTGTAATCAGATGGAAGATGCTCGTTAGCCGATGCCGGATACAGTCAAGCCTCTTGTCCATCCAACCGGTAACACGGGCACGTTGGATGTGGGAGAAGACTTACTCAGCTTCGAACTGATTCGGGAGTATAAGATCCGCATGGTGAACTAGGCTCTTATACGCGGGCACAACAGCCTCCGCGACGTATAAGCGGCCATTATCGCCCATGACCGGGTCCAGAACCCAGAAGAAGCTCCCTGGTCTTTGGTCACTCTCCGACTTGCGCCTGAGCTCTTTGCCAATGTCACCGACGGCCGTGACGGCTTCGGCGCCGGGGACGTAGCCTGAGAGCATCATGTCGAAGTTGTCGAGGTACGACTGCTTGAGGCCCTCCCACAGGTCTGTGATCTCCTGCGCCGATACCCGCGTGCCCTTCCATTGCTTGTACCCCGTGTGGTTGCCTTTTCATTTTGTCCTTCCGTCAGAGATTGAGGAGCGCAGGTGTCGCAAATGAGCGGGTGTGTACGTACTGAACTGAACCGTATTCAAGGCAGCGACCTCGCAGCCCATGGACTGGAGAACAAAGACGGCGATCTTATTCCCTACGTTCCTGTACAGGAGAGCTTAATGTTAACGTAGAGGTCGAAGACGATGCAGGAGCAGAGAGCTGAGAGATCCCACCCTGAGACAACCTTCGAAAAGGGATATTAGCGACTGGAAGAGAGGCGACTGACTATCAGAGGCATTGTTTTCCTACATGACTGGCGACGGCTAAGACGCTCGTCTCTGGAACTTGAGGTTCGTTACTCATGCGGGCGGTTTGTACAGGATTGTATTCTCGTAAGCTATGTATAACTCTACCTCGCTGATCTAAGAAGAAACGAAGGGACAACAATGCTCCACCGGGCCATCCAGAAATATAAGTGCTAACTTAGGATAAGAATTGAAAGAGAGCCCACAAGCAGTAATCATAGTATGAACCTGCCGAGAGCCGATGTAGGTACCTATGTAAGAGGGCGCATGACTCTTTTCTCGAAGGGCCCATTGAAATTCTAGGTCATCAAAGGTGCCCCGCCATCACATACACTAAATAGCCCCGCACTATATCTCCTGTATTAGGTAGGTACCTACCTCGTACACATGCATAATGGATCTCACCGGTGCTCACCTTGTGCCTATTGCAGCTCTACTACGTGTACCTACCTCATACATGTCGGCATACCTGTTATGGAACACGTAGACATTTACAAGGCCAATTGGGCATTGGAAGTAAGGCAGGGAGAATAATCAAGTTATATTAAGACTGCAAGACATATCATAGTCCAGCGCGAATCACCTCGATTTACGAGGATTGGTACTGCATCTAAAACCAGCGCATCAAAAAGCCAGATGGTCGTAAATGCAGATCGATGGCTTCCCTCCAGTATGGCTTCGTATCCGTTTCGTGGCCACGAGAAGTCCAATAAGCAAGTCTCGCACTATCCCACTACTGTCATTCCTGCCAACGTGGTATATTCATTAAGGCTCATTATGGTCCATTACTCCTGACCCTCTTTACTCCTCATCGCCAATCTAGAAGTCATAGTCAGCAATTTGAAGAAAAAGTATGAGAATGGGGATATAACAGACCTTGGGCGCGAGGTAGAACCTCAAGTAACTGCTGCCGGCTAGACCATACTCCACGAGAAGCGGCACTTCATTAGACAGGCAGATCTTCACGGTGCTGGACAAGGCCTGGGCTTTGCAGAAGTTGACGAGGTACTTGAGGGAGAATGTCAGGCCGACGGGCTCCGTCAGCTCGATGTCGATGTTGAGCTCCGGCTTGTCGACGTTCTGGTGGCTTCGGAGAGTAACTGCACCGTTGCCAATATCACCGTTGCAGGAGAACTTGACTCCATCTTTCGAAGCATCGATCGTGACTGTTTTTTTTCCCGCATTAGTTATCTACCCCATGATATGTAGCTCATATCAAGGGAGGAAGAGTACACGTAGCACTTACCTGATTCGGACATGGCCATCAAGTCAGTGCAGATGCGTCTGAACTCGGCCGAAGGCATGGATATGGTCGCGGCGTACTCCGTCTCTGGAATACCCAAGTGCTCTTGGTCAATATCCATAAGCTTCAAGTCGTACTCGCTGATGCGGTCGTTCTCGCTGCTCTCGAAGACAAGGTTGAGAGAGTCGGGCGCGTCCTCCGCCTTCAGCGTCAGGATATCTTCGTTCTGTGCTGCGCGGAGAACTTTGGTCAGGGAGACGAGGTTGACACCGAGCGCGATGTTTCGGTCGCAGCGGTAGGGAGAGAAGCCTTCGGCCTTCAGCATCATGGATACGAGCGCGACGTGGGAGTTGTCCATGGCCTGCAGGGCAATGCCGGAGTCGTTGCAATCGAAGTTGCAGTCCTGGACCAGATCCTTGATGGCATCGACCACCTGCTTCGTCAGTACAGCTGGTAGGAAGCAACTTTTCGTGAGGCGAACTTACCTTCTTCAGGATCTGGGCCTGCTCAAGTCGTGCCTCCAGCATTGTGACCGCTCGTTGATGGAACTGGACAGATAAGGTGGAAAATGGGATGTCTGGAGACCGCAACTATGCGTAGATGTAAAGAAATCCTAAGTTATGAGTCGTCTACGTAAGTCAGGTCCGTACTGGAGGGCGGTTCAGAGTGGTTGTAAAATTCGTGGTTATAGAGAGGAAAGTAGTCGGTGCGGTATGTACGATTCAAGAAATTAGTGGGATGAATTGGAGAAAAGACGCGTTCAACCACTCAACGCGTCACTAATCGAGGGCCGACGCGAATGCCCCACCTCTCTTTATGTAAGCCAATAGAGGGCAGTCTTCATGCCGGCAAGACATTTAGAGTGCCTTACGTACCTTAGGTACCTACGTAGATATCTCTATACCCTATGGATCCCTTAAAAGAACGCACCTAGGGCATGTGCCACGATATTGTGGCAGATTGGACGCATCGTAGGTGCCTATTTGCTAAAATGTTTAGAGAACATCTGGAAAATACGAGATACCGAGAACTGAAAAGACTTGCTTATATTCTTCTTCAAGTTCGCTCTATATATGAGCTCAGAACCACCTATCTTCTCACATGAGTTTATTATATACCTAATGTATAAGCCTAGTAAGGCATGTGATGTGCATATGTACGGCGACATAGGAAAAGAAACATTATGCGCAAAGATCGTATGGATGGATGGATGGATGGATGACCAGCTCTCTATGCAGTTGCCCCTTGCCCGATGTCAAAGCAAACCAAAACCGCACCATGAAGAGAACCTCAAACCGAAATCGCTCTCTATCCTAATGCGCCGTATTGCAACCGATGTGACCCAGTTCATAATCTACTCGTTACAACGCCTAGGGCCCAGTTACCTGCTGTTAGTTGAAATGATACAATACCAATGAAACTTTTTAAAGAGAGATTCGACCTCGTCCGGGTTTTCTGTCCAGCACCCCTTGCAGCTCCCGCATCATGCCTCTCTGGGCTTCGGCCTTTGCTTTAGCAATATCCTTGGATTTGCGATCCTCCCTCATCTTGATGATCCTCTCTTCTCGCGTAAGTAAGCTCTTCGGTCGAGGAATCGACATGGCCTCAAAGACTTCCGGCTCCAACTCCGCCGGTGGCGAGGAATCACCGTTGAGTTTCTTCAGTGCGTCGGCGACACCTGGTTCGTGTTCGTCTAGGCTGCTCTCATCCTCTTCCGCAATCGTCCGTCCGCTCATCGTGCTCAAGGGAGACATGAGCGTAGAGCCGATGGAAGACAAGCGCTTTTCGTTTCTATCGATACCAGACGCTAGGGACGCCTTGCCGGTCTGCCATGCTTCCATCAAATCCCGTAAATCCTGTCCTATCGAATCGTACTGGGCCATAAACAGTGGCCCAAGGTCGCTGATATCATCTGCTTCGTTCAACGCCTTGGACGACTCCTCGCGCAGTAGATGCAACTTTGCCTGCACGCTACGGATGTTCATAGTCATCGAATTTAGTCTACGGACTTGGTGGCGCCATCGGTCATGATTGGGATTCTCGGGACTTCGTGGAGTCTTCGGAATTTGGACTAGACACTTATCGTTAGAAAATTGCAGTTGGCCGAAATGCCAATATTCACGTACAATCATTGTCAGCCAAAATATCCCTCACTCGCGCATAGGCTTGCCTGGTGACGCTATTTAATTCCTTGAACGATTCCAATATCGTCGAGAAACGTAGCCGGTCAGAATCGTTGCCGACAGTATGGAGAGCAAGCAGACCGCTAAGGAACATCTTTCGAATATCATGGAAGAGGAATGCAGCGTCTTTCAAAGGCTGCAACTTTTCGGCGGCTTGAGGGTCAGTGTTCGAGAACACTTGAAATCGATCCACCACATCAGCAACCGTGAACTGATACTGGGACTGTAGCTGCAGCAATTCAGTCTGTTCTGCAAACGCCCAAACTGTAAAAGCTATTTGATAATATTTTGAGATAACTTCAGTGAGGCTGTTCCGAAGGGCTTTTCTCAGTTGAAGGCACTTGACGTTCTGTCCATTATTCTCCAATCGACTGATAGGAGGGATTGGTGTGCTCCTGCTTGTAAATTAGCCCATTGTATCAGTAGCGCTGAAGGGACGAGGAAGGTATACAGTC
This sequence comes from Hypoxylon sp. FL0543, assembly GCA_022578575.1. Classification (NCBI taxonomy): domain Eukaryota; kingdom Fungi; phylum Ascomycota; class Sordariomycetes; order Xylariales; family Hypoxylaceae; genus Hypoxylon; species Hypoxylon sp. FL0543. The sequence continues at coordinate 707,823 of MU393990.1, read as the reverse complement.
GATATCCTCGGGCGACCAACTCCACTTCCATTATGAAGTTCAGCGCTGCGCTATTGGCGCAGTCGTATTCCCGAGAGAGCGAAAAGAACGTCGAAGCCTCCACTAGCCCTTGCTTTTGGATGTTCCTCAAGATCTGCCTTCGCACATATGCTCTACCCACTAGGAGTACCAGAGATATTACTCCGATGGAAACTAGTAATCGCTTCCAAGTGGGCATGAAGCCCCCTAGTGAAACCCATCGGACGAGGGACGCCGCACCAAAGCCGAATACGGCTGCGGCAACGGCACCGGAAACTGTAATCCCATGGAAGCTTGGTTCATCAGCCGGCTGCGATACCGAGGGTTCCGCCGATGGCTGGTAGCCCAATACTAAGGGGTTATCGAGAAGCTGAGACTGTACGATGGCAAGGCGTAGCCGTTCGAGGAACCCGATCGATTTAGCATGATCGATAGATGAGGTGACAGCCTCCACTAAGAGTCGCAACACATCAAGGACCGGGGAGGCATGGTTCTGGAGCTCATCGAAGCTGATACGGGAAGGAAGATTATTGGCATCGAGACGCAAGGGGGTCGGCAAGTGTTCCCGAAACCTCCTCCGGACCCTGGCGAAACCTCTCGGAGCAAAATCGCGCGGCGGGCTGGACGGCGGCGAAATATCGTGGTCACTATGTCCTTCCGCTTCCTGCCACTGCGATTCCTCTTTCTCCCCCGTGCCTGTGATAAGGATGGTTAGGACGTTAGGAGCTTCGGGCATATCGCTCAAGACGGGCTGACGGAGCGACGAGAGACTGGTATACTACATGGAAGAAGTATACATACCCTCGAGATAGTTGCTCAAAGGCGTGCCCTCATCTACGTGAGTCTCCATGTAATTGCAGTGTCGCACGAAGGATCGCGTCCATCTGGCGCGAAATTACCTTGATTCACTCAGCGTCGCGAACAAGTTCAATGTCGTACTGCGGAATAACTTGGCTCGGCGTATATGTTATGTAGGTAGTAAAGGAAACGTGGTACAAGGAACATATAGAAGAGAAGAAGAGGGGTTTGCAAAGAAACGTGCTGTAAGGAACGGTGGTGGTAATGGAAAAGGAAGGAAGTTCACTTGTCAAGTGCTTTGTTCATTAGACTTGTACGAGATTAGCTACCAAAATAGCATAATGCTCTCTAATTAGGCAAGTACCCAGCTTAGTATAGGCTGGTGTAATGTCCGAGACTCCGTCCAGGGGAGCTTTCCCCATAGCAAAGCCCCTTGGCCAGTGAGCTCAGTTTCGTCATGGGCAAGAACGTACGGATTACAGGGCTGCGCACACCGCTTGCCGTCTTGGTCGAACGTTTGCGGCCCGCTGTCAGGTTGAACCTAACGGAATCGCTACCTGCCCTGGGGCTGTCTGGGGCTAGCTGCCTCCCACTATTCGCTGGCGATCGCCCCATAGACATTTGACTTTAGCATTACGTACATGGATAGGTACCTCATAGCGCGCGCCATCTTAAACCACAAACGTCAAACTTCTAAATTCCCGCCTTATCGTAAGACGCATACATACATACTTATCTAGCAAGCCTCAACACACGAGCCGGCAACTCTACTACCAGGACCGGCACAGACGGACACAAAGAAGAGCGCAGCCATGCCTAGCGAAAGGGACCTCCAGATAGCGCCAATCGTGCCGGAGTCGGTAGTGCACAACACAAAGGTCAGCCACATCGCTCACGCTGTTCAAGCGATTGTCCATTCCACCAATGCATTGTGCTTCCAAGTATTGACACCGATCAGGCTCTTTCCAACCTACAGACCCTCACTGCTTCCATTTTCGGCGCTGCCGCCGGCATCCTAGGCCTCGAGTCCTACAGCGGGTTCCTGTTCTACTTCATCTTCACCATCCTCACCACCGTTCTATTCTACACGATCCGCGTCGCGCCCACATCGCTGAAGGCAGGTCACAGCCTGTTCGATACGAGCAGACACTTCAGAACCCAGTACGAGTTCTGGGCAGGCGGTCTCTTTACTGGACTTGCGGGGTACATATTGACGTGGACGTTATTCTATGGCCTAGTGAGAGCCTGATAGTGCTGTTCGCGTACATTTTCATGGGCATTGGTTGGCGTTTAGTAGTGAGGCGAGCTTTTTATATCTGTGTACCTAATTGAGGGCCCGAATGAATCCGGATCACTTGGGCAAATCAACCTACCCAAGTACCAACGAATACTGCCGCATGTTTGTCAGGTGTCCCTTGCGCTAGTAGGTATTGATATTGTTATGGATATCTAAACATATGGAGACGTCGTTAAGCGGCCCGTCCGTTTACTCTCCGATTTCGATCACCGTGCCAACGTACCCTTCGAGTCCTGACTTGTCTTTGGAACCTCCTTCCACAAGAACAATTCGAGACCCAAGTTCAATCCACTCTCTGCTGTTCAGTAGCTCCAATGAGACATGATATTCTGAATGGTACTCATCCAAGTCAGCTTCCGACTTAGTACGCTCAAGCTCGATATGTTCATTCATTCCGAAAACGTCATCATCTTCCGTCAAGACCTTGCGTGAGCTTAGAACGGGTCTCTGGCGTGCCACCCCCAGCACCCGAACAGCGGCACGAACCATTCCCACGTAAGCATTTACCAGGCTATTCGTAGACAGCGACTTGATGTCTGATGTTTTGAAGGATGCTATTAGACTAGAGGCAGCTTGCAGCGAGAGTCCTGTGTCGATCATGTGTTGGCTTGGCACAGCGAGAACCTGGCCCTTGCGCAGTCTAGTTTTAGATACTCTCGGTCTTTCCAGAGTGGTGGTGGTATCAGGTGCCTCTTCATCAAATTCTTCGAACACCAGTTGAACGGAGCCTGCCTGACCTGCCTCAATGGTTTGTACCGGGAGCCTCAGGTCGCGGATATTCACTATCGTTGCTTGGCGCCATTCACCCTCAATCTTAGAGGCTGACAACGTGTGGCGGGAACTAAGGCGAGCAAACTCTGCAGACGAGGGATGAGGGATTGACAAGCCATATCCGGGTGAAGGATGGTCCTTCGGCACTAAAGCACCGGTATCCTCATCGTCTGCTGGAAAAGGACCTAAGACAACTCTGTCACCAATAGACAATCTCCCAAATCTGAGGTAGCCCGTTATGACAGGTGCGCTCTCGGACGACACAGAAGTTGTTGCGGCCTGAGTGCGGCTTAGTGACATCTCGAAAACCTCGTCAATATGGAAGAGAGCCGCTGGCTGCTCTGGATTCAAGGCGAGGGGTACAAAATCTCGGGCCGTAGGCATAGGTGGGACTGGTAGACTTCTAAGCAAAGCATGAGTTAATCCAATACCTATACCTTTGACAGCACTTGTGAGGATGATCGGAACAACAGAGAGCGGATCGCTAGATTTGGCGATGGGGTCGATGACTTCGTCATTTATCTTCTGTAAATCGCTGTCAGGTACTTCTGTCAGATCATCCTCATCGCGTGCAGCTGAAGCCAGCAGTTTCGGCGTCCTTCCTATGGCTTTGACCTTTGTAAACACTATATTCAGCTTGTCCTTTAGCAACGGAAGCTGCCCCAACTCAGACTTCGTGATAATGATAGCAAGAGGTATAGCTAGTTTTAGGCATAGATCAAGGTGTGCCATGGCTAGATCCATCGACGCCATCCCGGCTCCTGGAAAACCGTCGACGCTGGAGAGCGAATGCGTGCTGGGGGCAGTGGTACCATCTTCATTAGCAGGAATACAGAGACAAGTCCAATGAGGCGCCCATCCAATCAGAGCTCGAAGGGTAGTGCGCTGATATCGCGGATGTCCAGCGGAATCCAGTAAGAAGACGAGTCGTCCATTTTCTGCGCGATCATGTATGTCGGGCCATTCATTGATGTTATCAACATTATAGTTGAATATTCTCCGACCTCCATAACCGATTAATTCCTGAGCAATAGAACTAGTTCTCCCGGAAGCAACTTCGTGACGGTGCCTCAACAGGTTAATTCTGCTGCTTCCTCGACCATTATCTAACGTGCCGTTGGAAAGGGTTCCCAGTAGTGTTGTTTTACCCGATGTTGTCGGCCCTATAAGTGAGATCCGGAGTTGCTCGGTGATTGAAGCACTTCTCCTCGGGGCAGAGCTCAGTTGGCTTGTCTGCTGACTACGAGGGCTACTCTGAGTATTCAGAACTGGCATTACGAGTGCTTCTGCTACCCAGAGATCTGCAACTCGGACTTCATATTTCGATTCCGATGTGGTTTCCGTCCACTCACAGCTTCCGACAGCTTTCATACGCTGCACGTCGACCCTACAACCTAAACTTGCAGCCATGGCTTTCAGAGTTGCCATACTCTCGTCCATCTCATCCTTGGTCAGACCCACGAATGTCCCATCATCAGCCACGCCTATTTCATAAAGCGCTCCATTGGATTCCTCGAGGCCTGGGAGGAGTTTCCGCGGCTTCTCCGGAGCAGTGAGATCTGCGATATCTTCGGGCAATTTCGGGAGCACGAGGTCACGTCTGGCGGTAGAATGGTATGGTGAAGACTGCTGCAGTCTCCAAAGTAGCTGGGTGGTCAGATGACGGAGGCGGTTCTGTCTGGTCTGGCTTGAAGACGCAGGTGGTTGACTAGATTGCCGCGATCCCGAGACCTTTAATGTCGTAGTCATCTTGTTATATGTCCTCCGAGGGCGCAATAAGAGATGTAGTTTGTATTCGATCGGGCCGTCTTGCGGCTCTGCTTCAAGTCTCTCCAGGGGAGGATCAGAGACCGGATCTGACTCGACGACAGGTCCAGTTGTCATAGAACGCTCTGCATGAGGTCTCTTTCCAGAGTCCTGGCCAGATTTCCACGGGGAGTTCACCCGTGGAGGGTCATGGTCGAAAGTGAATATAGACGCCATTTTCAACCGCAGTCATCGATATCTTGCGTATGTCGTCAGACAGGTGAATTGTGTGAGCAGATACCTGAGCTGATCGATTGCCAGTTCACGTCCTGACAGATGAGGGCTCCCAGAGCTATACCGCTTCGAAGATAATTCAGAGCCTACACAACGTTATTAAGAGAATTTGTGGTATTGATTCTATTGCATGATCTTGCGCTATTCGCTGTGTATAAAATGTATGTATTTGGGTTATCATCTTCGATGAATGAGAGCTAGGCAGCTCGCAAATATGTGGATGATAGGTTTTAGTTTGTCTTTTGAGGGGAGTTGTCCTAATTCGACTTTAGGTCGGCCATGTTGAACGGCGAGCTGGTATTGATGTATGGCGATGAGAATGACACGGGACGAAGCAGGTGATGGACGATCCATCGGCGCCCCGGGGAAAGCAAAGATAAAGTCGTACCAGTTACCTTGATGTAATGCCTCAGGCAGGAGCGAAGAGTGGAGCCAGACCACCCATGAAGCCGGGGGTCGCCTTCTGCTTTCATACATGTACCTATCTAGGTACATGCGCCCAAATATTCCGTACATGTAGACTCAGTAGCTACACACATGTATGTACATGTACAGCGAGTCGAGCAAGCACAGGACAACTGTTGGGTACCTAGCGTGCTTATCATCGATGCGAACAAGCTTCAGTGTAATTCGTTCAAGATGGCTCTCCAACTCATATCAGATGGCGAGACGTTCGACTTGCATCAGCATCACCATCCCTCAGACGAGACGACTACCTAGATGGCCTTTGTAAGAACGGCATTAAATACATTGTGCGAGTACCTTCAATGTTATGCAAACTGGCGTGCACGTACATCAAGGACAACCTTAGATGGGAACGAGCTAAACTCAGAATGTAAACTTAGACTGTATATAGTACCTAGCTGTACCAATTCATGGGCTGCCATCTTGAATGCAAACCGCCAGCTAAAACAGTTGCCACCCCACCAAGACGTAAGCGTGGCTGATGGCTTTTACCGCCCCTGACCGCCTATACAGAGTCTCCACTCCCCACTCGATAAAGTGCTGCGGTCTGGAACTGACGAATTGTTTTGAACGGAAGCTGATCTACCTACGTTTAGGAAGTCCCCTTTCGATCCCCTCCCTTTTCGAAACGTAACCTAAGACGTCCCGCGTCCTCAGTCCCATATTTCAGCACCTTTTATAATTGTCCGACTCCCGCCGTCTCTTCTTTACCTGATCAGCTACTCCGTTTCTTCAATTGATCTTATATTCAGCGAATACAACGCCACTCAAAGACAGAATGAAGAAATTCTCCTTCGGAAAGAGGCAAGCTATCGGGGAGGATGATGCAAGTCGCTCAGCGCTTTTTGGAAAGAAGGGCTCGCCAGCGCCATCATCCGACAACCCCTACGCTCAACCACCGCCCGCCAACGATCCTTACATGAACGACAACAACAAGTATGCCCACATGACCCCCTATCAACAAGTTCGTGCAAATCTTTCCGATCGTTCAGTCAGTGGCCTCCCGAGCCGTCCGTCTCCTCAGAACGGCCGCGGCGCACCTCTATCTCGCAACGACAGCAGCTCTTCTTCTGCGTCAGCCCCACCTCCTTATTCTAACACACAGGCACCTCCTTATTCTAGCACACAGGCACCTGGCGGCTATGCCAACAACAAGTACGGTACGAATTCTGGCTATGGTGCCAGCAAATACAGCAACTCTAATGGTTATGGCGCTGCCTCATCTGTGCGTCCTGGTGGCTATGGTGGGTTGGGCCGAACCGACAGCAATGATACAGACGCCAATCGGGACGCTCTCTTCTCCGGTGCTCGCGAACGCAATGTCCAACGAGAAACCAATGGGAATAACGGAGCCTACGATGTATCTGGCGCATCAGGAGCCGACCTCGGCACCAGCAAATATGGTGGCTACGGGGAGCAGCGCGAACTTACAGAGGAAGAACAAGAAGAAGCCGAAATCGATGATATCAAACATAAGATCAAAGAAGAGACGGAATCTACGATACAAACAGCTCATAACGTCATACACTATATCAACGTGGCAAATGAGACCAGCGACCAGACACTTGCTCGCCTCGGTGCCCAGGGAGAGCGTCTCAACTACACGGAAAGCCTCATTGATAAAGGCAGCATGCAAAGTAGAGAGGCCGAGGAGGGAACTAAGAAACTCAAAAGTCTGAATCGCAGCATGTTTGCCGTCCACGTTGGCAACCCCTTCACGGCCAAGAAGCGGACGGCGGAGGCAGAGCAAAGAGTCATAGAACAGAACCAAGCAGATCGGGAGTTGCGGGAAGCCACCCGTAAAGAAGGCTATTTGGGCAATCAGCGCATGGAGACCGCATTCAGAGAGGTTGAAGCCAGCAAGAAGAAGAACGTGTACCAGAGACAAAGTGCTGCCGAGAGGTCAAAATATGAATTTGAGGCGGACCCAAATGACGATGCGGAGGACAGACTTGACGACGCTTTCGAGCTCATGCATGGAGGCCTAAGTACATTGCACACTAAGGCAGTTATTATGGGCGACGAGGTTGCGATCCAGAACAAGGTCATCGATAGAATCGGTAGCAAGGTAAGTTGTTCCATATCATGCTACACTTGAGACATTGGACTGACAACCATATAGAGCGACAAGCTGAGCGATGCTACCGCAGTACAAACTCGCAGGCTCAAAACCATTAGATAGTGTAGTGGCATACATCAGGTATGCTGGTTGGATAGATGGAGTACGTGGCGCTCACGGTAGTCTATGACGCATTGTCGGAGGCGGAGCTTCATCATGTGTCGCTCGTACATGGACTGCATTTCTATCGTTGGACGTGCTGCACGCGGTTCCTGGGGCTGCAACACAGCAAACAGAAGAGCCCCGAGCAAGTTACCTATATCCTTCGTCAAAAAAGCCTCTCAACATGTTCCTGGTAGTTATAACGCGTGTTTCTATGACACCGATTCTAGCATAGAATAATATTCTTTTCTTTCCATCATACCTTACAAAATGGTACGGGCTTGTACGCCATCTTCTCTCCTCCTAATGAGGAAGGCTCTCTTAAATCTCTCATGTCACCTTCGATAATGGTTTAAGTTATCTCGCAGAAACCCTATTATGAAGAATACAAACGTACCTTCATTCTGTTCACAGATACCTACATTACATACATTGATGTAGGTATGTACACGTAGGTATTCAACGACCCTTTTATAGGGTGGTGGAGATATACCGTGTGTATTTGGGCTGGATCAACAAGGCACTGTGTAGCTTAATTCTGGCCATTGACGAGAAAGCGTTGTCAATTACGACAGTCCAAGTTCAATATCAAATCGCACCCATAATGAAACCTTCATGGAGATTATTAGCCACGGCAACAGCTGGGAATGCGCTGAAGCCGGCGCCCATGGCACTTTTGCCGCCGATTCCCCTTTACCGACGTCTGTTTAGAGCCCATCGAAAACACCTACCGCATGACATGCGCTTGCTTGGCGATGAGTATATCAAAGCCGAGTTTCGCGTTCATAGAAACGTCGATAATCCGGCACATCTAGTACGGGATCCTATATGTAAACTTACTTCGAAGGCTAACCTAGCGTAGATTGGATTCCTCACAGAATGGCAACTCTATGCCCAGAAGATTGAAGGAGATTCATGGGTGGGCGACAAGCTGGATCCTGAGAAGGTCGAGAAGATGAGTGGTGTGTCTACCTTGGAACCTACCGAACGAGCGGTCTGTTAACGAGAATTCATCAGATCAGCAATTAGGACAGTTGTACGAGCTCATGAAAGCTATTCAGGAGAGACGAAAGGGCGGCAACGAAGACTGAGATCTGGGCATTTGCCACCGTTTTTGCCGACGGTCTATGTATTTGTACAGGCAAACAGTTTGATCGGATCGAGCCACACTGATCTGACTGCTACATGTCGAGTTAACTCATCATAAGTTCACTTGGTCTCAACACTTCGAATAAGAAATGGACATGGTCGCGTCTTTTCCATCATTAATCCTCATCTTAACTGAGCACAACAAGTATCTACAGATGCCTGATGCGACCGTCAAAATAGCCCGGCAACTAATCGCAGGTAGCCCGAAGGTACCGCCTATGAGGTACCTTAGCAGAAGGACGTGAGGATAATTGCCCCATGTGCAAGTCATACTGTGATATACTATGCTACTTCACGTACAGTTTACACAGTACCTTACGCACATGGGGCACTTATCCTAACGTCCTTCTGCTTAGGTACATGTACATTAAGTACATATGTATGTACATAATTAGCGGGGTCCACATAACATGTGATTTAGGCCATTGTAGCAGGTTCATCTTTTTCTCTTCAGTCAGAACTTGGCCATCGCTGCAATTTCAACCACCACTAAAAATGGCCGAAGATCAACACAAGTCCAAGAGGCGCAAGACCAAATCGACAAATGATGCATCCGTTGTGAGAATTGGGGATAAGATAATATCCTTGAGTACTTACCTTAACCCTCCGAAAAGGGCAATAGAGCAATCGTCAGCGGATCTACCTCGCACCGAAGCAGTGGAACCCCAGACGAACAATGCGAGAGAGGTCAAGCCAGATGCTCATCAAGAAAGCCTACCCAAACGACTTGCAACCAGTGGAGATCCGCTGCTATTGAAATCTCGTAAGGCATTACCGATATGGACTCACCAAAACGAGATCAGGGCAAGTTTGCGAGGTGACAAAGATGTATTGCTCATCGTGGGTGAGACGGGTTCGGGAAAAAGTACCCAGGTGCCCCAGTTTCTGTGCGACGAACCGTGGTGCCGGAAAAAGAAAGTTCGCGTGCAGTCAGATACAGTGAGTGTCGGTGGAATCATTGCAATTACCCAGCCTCGACGAGTTGCAGCAACGACTCTGGCCGGTAGGGTTTCTCGTGAAATGGGAACCCCCTTAGGAGCATCACGTGAGGGATCTGTCGGGTATTCCGTTCGATTTGACCACAAAGTCCCCAAGGGTACAAAAATCAAGTTCCTCACGGAAGGAATGCTTCTTCAAGAACTCTTGCGGGATCCTAATTTGCGTCAGTACAGCGCCATCATCGTTGACGAGATTCACGAGAGAAGCGTTGACGTCGACCTGATCGCCGGATTTTTGAAGCAGATCTTGTGGAGTGATAAAGCTGGGCGGGGAGGTATCCCCTTGAAGGTCGTGATCATGAGTGCGACAGCTGACGTGGAGAAAATTCAAGATTTCTTTAAACCACCAAGCCTAGCTTCTTCCGTTCAGCTACTGCGGATCAAGGGAAGGCAATACCCGGTAGAGGTCAAGCACACAACTAAACCTGTTCCAGATATTCAAGAAGCCCTTCTGAAGCAGATCTTTGATGTGCATTTACATGAGCCGCTACCTGGGGATATCTTAGCTTTTCTTACTGGACAAGAGGAAATCGAGGCCGCCCAACGTCTCATCGAAGAGTATAGTGCAACATTGGCTTCGGATGTGCCCAAATTATTAGTCTGCCCTTTATATGGCCAACTCTCAATCCAAGCCCAACAAGACGCATTCCAACCCACTAAGAAAGGGTTTACGCGAAAGGTGGTCCTGGCGACAAATATCGCTGAAACATCCGTCACTGTGCCCGGCGTTCGCTACGTGATCGATTGCGGAAAAGCCAAAGTCAAGCAATTCCGGTCACAATTGGGCATGGAGTCATTATTGGCGAAGGCAATTTCAAAGTCATCGGCAATACAACGGACTGGGCGAGCTGGGCGTGAAGGGCCGGGCAAGTGTTATAGGCTCTATACGTCGGAGACTTACGATTCTCTGAAGGATGCCGATTTACCGGAAATTCTACGTAACGACATTCTGAGCGCCGTCCTCACGATGAAAGCACGGGGCATCAACGATGTCTTATCATTTCCGTTAATGGATCTTCCTGATATTGAGTCGATAGAAAAAGCTCTGGTACACCTCCATTTCTTAGGCGCTCTAGCAGACGATGGTAGCATCACTGAAATTGGAAGGAAATTGGCTCTTTTCCCAGTTTCTGCACCATATGGGAGAGTGCTCCTTGCAGCGAGTGAGCCCCAATATGATTGCCTTCTCGAAGTCATCGACGTTATTGCGTGTATCACATCAGGGGAGAACATATTCCACCAACTGCAATCGGAGGAAGTAAGAGAAGAGGTCGAGGAATATAGAAAAGAACTATATCGTCGGGAAGGGGATATCCTCACGTATCTGACCACTATGCAACGGTACGCGGCAGAAAATGCTGATCGTATTGAGTGGTGCAAGAAACGGAAGGTCAACATACGGAACATGAAACAAGCCCTGAATATCCGAAAGCAGCTTCGAGGCATCTGCTTGAAGGAGAAGATGTTGGCAGAGGTACCGCCACCGGATCCCCAGCCTTTTGTGCCCATGACCCCTGAAAGGGCGATGCTGCTATTGAAGTGCTTCATGAAGGGCTTTGGTACTAAATGTGCTCTGCTGGCCCCGGACTCTAGTTATGTCACAATACAAGGGAAACATGTTGTGGCTGTTCACCCGTCTAGCACGCTACATGGGCAGAAAAGGGAGGCGATCATGTTTCTAGAGCACGTCTTCACACAGAGAAGCTATGTGAAGAAGGTTAGCGCCATCCAAGCAGACTGGATTGTCGAGGCCCTTCAAAGCCATTGAGAGTCCTATCTCGCAGCGCCGCATCGTGATGGTACCTAATAAAAATACACAATTTCCAACTATGGCCTGTGACATTTCAGCGTCTTATACTCTCTCCCTCCTCTTAGACTTATAATTCTAGAATCTTGCTCTCAGCTCGCTCGTATGTGCTTACACTATAGAGCGGTAAGGACACGTTCTCATGATGTTGCCTCCCTGATTTGGCCCCTTGATAAAACAATCGGATTATCATATACGTTTATGCCACGCCTGAAAGGGTTACAGGTCAGAAGCTATTGGTGAGATACGGGCAAAACGATACTGTAGAACTATCAGCCCCTTACTTACTTCCATTCGATCAATCTGACCTACTCTCACGACTAAACCTACCTGTATAAATAGACTATGGAATTTATATCCTATAAAGTCAAGTCGGAGATTTCGTTATTCCGTCTCAACGCGCTTCTCAACTATCTAGTAGCTTACGGTTTGAATTCTCGTCTCATGGCACGTATGGGGTTAGCAGAAGTCAAATATGGATACGAAGATAGTTCGTTTCACCTAAGCCGAAACATTGGTATGATACGAGATATAATCGGTGTCTGGATCTCAAGCAAGCCCCTCTCCCGTTCCTCTATCCAAGCATCCCTCTGACGCTCGGCTTCTTTTGTGAAAATATGTTCTCTGCCCAGCGTACCCCCAAATAATCTAGCACACTGGCTTATTCCTGTGATGGCCTTTTTTCGGTACCCTAGATGGTATTTCACCAAGGCTGTGGCTTGGTGGTGATAATAGAACTCGGTAGCGGTGCCGCGGCCGGACTTTTGTGTCAAACTACTCGCAAGATCCCTCGCCTCTAGGAAGAGCTCAAGTGCGTCTTCGAATCTCTCCTGGTAGAAGTATACTGCTGCGAGATTGTGCATCGTGTAGGCTCGCCCTAGATGCCAAGACCCCAGAAGGTCGTCTTCTGCCCGCATAAGACGCTGAAGCATGTCTTCCGCCTCCTCGTAATCGCCTAGGCGGGTCAGAATGATCGCCAAGTTGTTGATGCTTTTTAGGGTATCGAGATGGGAACTGCCGAGCCGTGCGTGGCTTTTCTGCACGACATCAGTCATGATGTCCCTTGCCTCATCTAGTCGCCCGCTGTGGTAGAGAAGGACGCTCAGGGCAGTCTCAGTTGGTGATTGGTCTTCCCCGGGACATAATTCAGGGAATACCTCGTCAAGGTAAGAACGTAGCGTCTTCTCTAAGGCACCATCTGAATTATCATATTCGAGGCTCATCATACAAACTCTGAGCAGGCTGCGTACCGTGGATATATGCGTCAAGCCGTACATGCACTCTCTTACCCGAAAGATTGAGAGGGCGAAATCTATAGTCCCCGCGCCTAATCCCTGGCGGAACGCTGCATCGGCTGTCCTTTCGCCCATCGTGACTGATTTCTCCGTAAATACTCCATGGTGGGCAACCCAACAACCGTAGGCCTCGAGGAGGAATGCTAAAGATTGCCCGGTATTCTCAGCTGCGCCCATCGCCAGGCCCCACCTATAGTACTGGTCTGCTAAATGTAGGTCATCTATCTCCATATCCTGGGTGTTCGCATTCGCAGCCCAAGCATGCTGGAGGATTCTGTAATTGTATTGGATGTCGTCGGCGGTTTGAGACTCGCTGATCGAGTCGAAGACGATTAATCTAGCAGCCTTCGCCTGGGCGCTGCGGATATACTCAGGCATTCTCTCTCTCGCCCACTCGTGTATGAGACCGTGGATAGAATAAGTGTTCCGATTCTGGCTATCCTTTGTCACTTTGACCAACGAGTACGCGATCAACAAGTCGACACCGAGCTGCCACCGGGATTCGATCCACTTCCCCGAGTCGTCTGTAGCCAATAAGTCGGCGAAGGATTCCGCGCCAACCCCAAGTTCGTCCTGCCGTCTGTCTTCCGGGCGGTTCTCGACGGCCCTCTTAAGAATACCGCCCATCAAGCCCTCATTATGGTAGAAAGAGAACAGACTCAACAGCTGGAGTGCGTATCTAGCGGCTTTGGACTTGGTCTCGTTGGAACTGTTGTGGGCTTGCGTGTTGAGGACCTTGTAAGTCACATCGAAAGATGCGCGCACGGCTTGCAAGACGACGGGGGGCTCGTCAGAACCTGGCTTGTTCTTCAGCAAATTGTTGCGACTGTCCTCGAGCAGCTTTGCGTACTCTGAAACCTTGTACCGCTGCATGCGCAGCGTCGTGGCGGCGCTTTCGAGGGCCAGGGGCAAGTACTCCAACTGCGCCGCTAGCTTGACCGCCTCCTCGCGCATCTTCGCGTCTTCTTCCTCAAGTTGGGCGCCGGAGAGGATGAGGTCCACGGCGTCGGCTTCGCTCATCACGTCGACCATGGTCGTCGATTTTTGAACGGGCATCATGTGCTTGTTCTGACTTGTGAAGAGCACCGCACCTTTGTTGCCCCGGGGCACGTAGGAGGATACATCACCGCGCACGTCGTCGAGTACGAGGATCCAAGATCGTTCTGTCACTTCGAGCCATCGTATCAAGGACCTAGCCGAGCCGTCGCCGACGTAGCCGTACTCGGAGCAGCCCCCTTTTAGCTCTTTAAACCCGGCCTCGAGTGTCTCTGCGCTCATCGCATCCACCCATAGTATCATTTCGAACCTGAGATGATGCCGTTAGAAAGCACATTCATATAAAAGCAATGTTGGATGCTCACCAGTGGCCATAGTCATCTAGAAACTTGGAGGCGGTCTGAGACTTGCCGGCACCCGGCTGGCCGTAGAGGAGGTGGTGCCGCTTGCGGTTGGGCTCTTTCGGGTCCGGACGGAAGGCTTCGGAGAGCCTATATAGAACATCTCCCCTTCCGGTGAAGAATTCGCTGACCGGCGGCCTACAGCGAATATCTCTCTTCGGCGGGCAGATCTGGCCATGATCAGAGCGAGCTTTTCGTCGTATATGGTTAGCCCGACTGTATATCTGCAACGACAGGGATTCAAGCACTCACCAATCTGACCCAGCAAGATACCTCGCGGCTTTACGTTTCCCACTAATATTTGCACGACCTTATCAATCTCAGCCGACTCTTGCTCGATGTAGGCTTGCATGAGTTCCGACAGTTTATCGAGCTTCTTGTATTGATGCAGGCCGATCTTCTCGGCCCCGCTAGGCAGTTGGAAGCGGAAGTAAGTCTCCAGCTCGGCCCGTATCTGGCGCCGCAAGATCTTGTGGAAGTTTTCTGTATCTGTTGCCATCTTCTTGACGTTCAATAGTAGGTCCAACTTCTGCCTTATCCCTTTCCGCACCCCAATCGTCAAGGGGCCGGCAAACCCGGTCCCTAGGCTGACGAGGCACCCCAAGACACAATCGGTGCCGAATAATGCCGTGGCCTCGTCGATAAGCTCGTACACTGGATTGTTGCAGCCCATCGCCCCATCAATGAAGGTCATAGTGCTATCACCGCGTGAAACAACCATCGGGGGGAAGAACGAAGGGGCAGCAGTTGTTGCGCGAGCTGCCTCCCAGATCTTGATATCTCTGTATTGGTTCCACGGGTCACCCACCACCGCTGTTGTAGGCGTGATATCGCCCGCCTTAGACAAGCTACCCACTAACGGTACATCCGCCGTAGAAGACGACGGCGGGGATGGAGATGGAGATGGCGATGGCGACGTAGAGGAAGAAGGAGTAGGAGAGCAAGAGCCCGCCAGAGAAGGGACACTCGGAGAGGGATCTGCCGCTATCTCCGGCGGCTCATACGTCCGAAAGCGAACAGGAATCCCCTGCTCATGTGCCTGCTGCGAGCAAACGAAAGCCTTGGACTGAGCCAGGGGCTCCGGGTCGAGCATGAGATCTCCGATCTTGTGGGTTACCACCATGTCCTTGATGATTTGCTCGAGGACCGCTTCGCCGAACTCGTGCCCGACGAAGAAGCTCTTCCGATACTTCTTATTCTTCTTGGAGAAGATTCTGCCGGAGAAGTCGTAGTAGGCCGCGATCGCGTCTGTCGTCGTCATCTTGAAGCGCGAGAGCAGAATTGCGACGAGCCTAGATCCTCGGACAGCACAAGTTAGTTGAACGGTCGGTCAATCTAATCGCACTGCTTTGACGCCTTTCCTTTTCTCCCCTAATACTCTTCACTTCCCGCAAGGCAACATCTAGCTAGGGCTTCTTACCCGCCAGTACTCGTCCCCGCCATGAGATGGAAGTAATCGCATGGCCTTGGCAACGAGGATAGGTTTTGCACCTTTTGTATCCTCTTCATGATCTCATCCAGGACTCTAAGCTCGCATATGCCGCGGATTCCACCCCCGTCTACCATTTAAAGAACCATTAGCTACGCACACTCACTTAGACGTTGAAGCATAGAACAGATGCGTAACCGAGAAAAGAATATACCTAATGCGAGCAAATTCACCGGCGTGCCATCGTTCCTCGCCATGATGTTCTAAGTACTATATCAACGCCTCGCTTCCTAATTCCCAACACGACCCAAAAAACGACGAAACAATATAAAAATAAGCGAATCTAATTCATGACAATATTACTACAGTAGCCAAAAAGAGGGTGAAGATGAGGAAGTCGGAGAATATGGCGAGAGATGTACAAATAATGGCAAGTGAGGCAACCCAACCCCGATTCGACTTCATACGGCCGATACCGAGACCACAGCATACCGCCTATATGGGTACCTTACACGAACATCATGCTCATGCAGAGGGCGGTGCCAGGCATATCGCGCCCGTTTCGAGGACGGCGACGGGTCGCTGCAGGCCGACCAGCTGCTGCGGCGCCCCAAACGGTCCAATGAGCGGCTAAGCGCCGGCAGGGATCAGGAACTGTTGGTTCTGAATGTGATACACCGATTGGGCTCCAGAGTGGCGCATTTGAAACATTACACACTGGACGTCGAGTGCTGAGGAGTTCCCCGGAATGCCTTGCGCGTAGAGCTGCTTGCCGATACGTTGGACTTGACTCCTCGGGCCTTTCGGTCCATAAGAGCTTATACTGTCTCGCTCTCACAGCCACTGGATATTCTGTGTACATGCATACCCCCCTATTATGCAAGTGGAAAATCCTGATGACTTGTCACTTGGCTAAGCCATGTGGCACCGAACTGTACAGGACAATTGTGCCTCGGTGTGAGTGGTGGTATCTCGGTTAAGCCCAGTAAGATGCCTGACCAAACAATTCTCATAGCAAAAGTCTTCGAATGAATTATTTATGTCGCAATTCCTAGGTAATTTAATAAGATATGGAAAGTGCACCAGTTTAAACATATAACATAACTTTCCCCATCTTCATAAAAAGGATCCCAAGAAGTTTGGGCGAGATTATCCAAGGTACCTACATAGCAAGGAGGCAAAACGAAGTACCACGAATCCGGGACAGACCGCAAGCCACCTACCTGCCTACCTAGCAGTACCGTCTCCTCCGCTTATATGAATACCAGCGAAGTTTATATAGGCCATTCCCTACCTTCTCCATCCTTCTCTACGTTCCCTTCGTATTTGTGTTCATTCGCATATTGTATTTCCTAACATTACGTATCTAAGATCTAACAAGAAAAAAAAAAAAAATCATCGCAGGCGTGAAACGGCGTCATAATGCCGAGGAACTCCCCAACGCCGGAACTCGTGAATATAAACCAGAGGTAGGTATTTACAGGCGATCGGCTTCCTCCTCAAGGTACCAAGTCCCATCGACCTTGGGATCCAGCTCCCTACTCGAGAACCCGTTTCCCAGGTACCAGAACCTGTTCTGCGCAGGGTTATCGTACACGTACTCCCAGTCCTCGCCTCGGAACCGCTCCAGCATGTGGAAGAAGTGCACGCGGCTGCCGGGGTGCAGCGCCGTGACGGGCCCGTCTTCCTTGCCGCCCTTGAACCACGACTTGCAGGAAGACGCCCAGGCGGTGCGCGGCATGAAGGCTGCTATGTGTTGGCTGTAGTCCGCGACCGCGGCGTCGGAGGGTACGATGGCCTTGATGCCTTCTGTCTGGCACTTGATGATCACGCGCGTGATATATCTCGCGATGTGCTCGCTCAGAGTGAAGACGCTGCCGTGGCCTATAGGTCCGTTGGGGCCGAGGAAAGCTGTGCACGGATGTCAGCACTCGACATGGCCTTTTACATAAGTCCATTGTATTGGAAAACTCACTGAAGTAGTTAGGCACGCCAGGAAGCGCGCACGACATATACCCCTTCGGGGTCTCCGTCTTCATCGTATCTTGCACGTTTCCGTATCTTCCAACTATGGGGAACCGCGGAGCAAAAGAATTGTCGAAGCCGGTGGCGCAAATAATGGCGTCGAGTCTGATTATTTTGCCCGACTCGAGTTGGACGCCCTCAGGCACGACCCCGGCGATCCCTTCCGTGATGACTTCTGTATTCGGGGTCCGGAGAGCCTCCAAGTAGCCAGGCGCCGGTGTTATTCTGCGACACCCGAGAGGGAATTTAGGGATCAGAGCTTTACAGAGCCGTTCATCCCCACCGAGGGTTGCTGTCATATACTGGACTACTTTGCTTGTTGCGAATGACTGTGCTGCACCGCCGTTCAGCACCTGGTAAAAAGAAGTCAGAGAGGATATCTTTGAAGGCAGCCAGATGTCTCCACTTACGAGGGCGAAGGCGCCATTGCTGTCTCGCTCGATTGTCTTGATAAATTTACGGTAGAACGCAGGGTCCGTCTTGAATTTCTCAATCTGCTGCTGGGTAAAGTTCTCCTTCTCGTCGAGCTCTATCTGGCCCAGAATGTCTTTAGCTGGGCCTCCCATCACCATCATTGACACTATTCGTGGGGGAATAATCCATGTAGGCGTGCGGACGAAATGGTACAGCTTCTTGACACCTGCTGAATGTTAGCTGATAATCTTCTAGGCATAATAGGGGCTGGCTAACTAGGTTGGATTTTAGGCAGTAATTGGATGCCGGATGAGCCGTTTCCAATAATAGCAACAGTCTTATTGGTGTAGTCGAAATCCTTAGGCCAACTAGCCGTATGGATTAACTCTCCGTGAAAGCTCTTGATGTTGGGAATGTCCGGCCACTTCCAATTACTGGTGTTTCTTGATTAGCGAGACATAATACACGGGGAATGGACCACGGCCGATGTCCTAGATATCTTACTTCAGGATACCCGAGGCGTCGACAATGAAATTGGCTTGGTCCCGGAACTCTTCTCCAGTCTCCAAGTTCTGTACGTTCAGATCCCAGAGCCCGCGGTCCTCGTCCCACCACGCACCCACGACTTTATGCCGTGTCTTGATCGTATCCATCATGTGCTCTTCTTCGCAAATGCGGCTTAGATATTCCTCGATCTCAGGCGCAGGCGCGAAGAAATTCGACCATTCTGGATTCGGCCGCCACGAGAACTGGTAGTTGTGACTAGGTACGTCACATCGGCATCCCGGGTAACGATTCTCGAACCAAGTCCCCCCGACCTTCTCATTCTTCTCGTATATGACGTATTCGTAGTTGGCCATGTTCCTTCGGAGGGTCCGTATCATGTTGATACCACTCGCCCCTGCTCCAATACCCACGATTCTGACATGTTTGGTGGTGCCGAGAGGTTCCTCTCGAATAGCATAGGGTGCTTTTGCTACAGTCCCACGAACGTTAGCAATGTTGGATTGCCTGGCGGCATGATTGGGCCCTGGGGGGACTCTATAACGTGTCATGCTTGAGACGACGAGGACTAGGGAGACTCAACGTGGCGGATTCGTAGACTCCCCCATGCTGCGGAGTGTCTAGACTTTTATACTCAGATCTTAGCTCCGACTGAGAACGATCAGTAGTTCAAGACGAACTAGGCCGTATCCCTAGCGCGGGGAGGAACGCAGCTGAAAGCTGTCTCAAGAGTAGGACCAACCAAAGGATACGAAATGTGCAGTTTGGAAAAGCAGTAGATTAGTTGAGTAACGGGAGGCTGCGTATCTCAGCCTACCAGCATAGAGAAAAGAGATTCCTTGTAGGTTTTAAATTGACGAGAAATAATTACTTTCCACCTGGAGTTTGCAATCTATTTTCCGCCCCTCTAGACCTCAGACTCGGGTCACTGGCTCATGTTTGCATCCAAACGAGGGCGGTGAATATATATTTGCAATCATGGCCCCTGACAGACGGGCGATAAACCTGCCCATTGTATGTATGTATGTCACTTAAACGTCTTTCTTTGCCACGAGTGTCGAAAGGAAACCTAGCATGGAATTGGCAGCTTGACTAGCTACCTTGACTAGGGAGCTCATTGTAGGCTTCGCCTGATAGGTCGTCTTGCTTTGCTATCGCCAATGGGGCTGGAAGCTCGAGATCGTATTTCGTCCAACCACAGCGAGACTCCACAAAATCCGTCATTCAATGCTGAACCGTACGGCACTGTACTTTGATGATAGACATTCGTCCCACCGAGGCGTGCATCTGTCCCTAGGTAACCGAGCGGATTGGGAAGTCGAAGCGGGAGGTCATTGGAAGACAATGATCTTCAAGCAAGGCTAAAGAAGCAATCCAATATTGTTACGATTGAGTTGGTTGGTCAATTGCCACGATAAGCTCTTTAATAGTCGTCTTTGTCAGGAAAACGGAACCGCTGAAGACCGCCTAGGACCCTTACTCAGCGGCTGCAACCCTTAGAGTTACGCACGGTTTAGCCCGAAGATCCCCCGCACCTACCACACCAAATTCACATACCTACATGTACACTTGTATTCCTACGCCCTATCAATGACAAGGGTCTACACCTTATTACCACTTACCTTATTCTACAATATTAAACTTCTGATATCTTACGAAGAAGCCGGGCGTCATTAGCTCGCTCGTCCGATCTACATGTCTGGGAACTTCTCTTTTTCTTTCTCCGGCGACGACATAGAGGACGAGGCCCAGTCAAACTCTGCGGCCCCCATAGTCAGCGAATCTGTGCCCTCAGCTAGCGCATTTCCCGTGCCGGGGAAACCTTTACTCCCTGCAACCAGTCATGATTTACATCAGATGCTTTCCCAGCTCCCGTCCAAAATTGCTTATGGAATCCTAGATGTCGATCTCGATGGCAGCGGGAGGATCCGGTTACCTCGGCGGGAACTATGGGACGTTCGGGTTCAACTTATGGCCGAAGACGAAGGGGAGGGTGTCGAGCCTGGACTAGGCAACCATGATGTGAAAACTGGAGTCTATGAAGGCGGATTCAAGTCCTGGGAGAGTAGTGTGGACCTTGTCAAGGTCCTGTCACTTTCAAAGGACTTCCTAACCAACACGGACGCAATACCGAGGCTCATAGAGGTAAGTCTCTCCGATCGTATACGAGCCGTCGTCAGAATATGCTAAGTAGACTTCCGTAGCTCGGTTGCGGCACGGCTCTTCCCTCATTGGCCCTTTTCCAGTGGAGCCTCACTCTTCGGAGCAACGATCAGGAATCCGGGCTCTCTATAGTCCTAGCCGACTATAACCCGACAGTGCTGCAGCTTGTGACATTGCCCAATTTTATCCTCTGCTGGGCTCTTAATCAGCGAACGGAGTTGCCGCTGCTGGAGGACGCATTTTCTACCGAGGGAGAATTAGAGCTAACACCGACAGTCCTTGGAGCCTTCGAAGAATTCCTCTTAGCTCGCAAAATTTCCCTTTCCTTCTTCTCCGGCGCATGGTCACCGGAGTTCATCGACATTGTGAGTTCTGACAAGTCTTCCAGCATAGGAGACGGTTCTAAGCGGCGGACCATAATACTCGGCGCTGAAACCATTTATTCCCCCTTTGCGCTCGCTTCGTTCACGCAGACCATATTCTCCCTCATGGAAATGGAGAAAGCCCAGGTTCATGCTGCTGAAGCCTTTGTCGGCGCCAAGAAGCTCTATTTCGGTGTCGGCGGCTCATTAGACGACTTCGTCGCCAAGGCCCGAGAGTTGGGCGCCAACGTCGAAGAGATTCGAGAAGAGACGGAGGGCGTACGTCGTGGTGTTGTTCGTTGCAGTCTCCCCTAGAGTAGGTACTTACGTGGATGTAAGACGACCTTGGGACCTCCAGCAAATATACGCTGACACGATGATTGCGTGGAAATGACCGGCTTCATATGCTAAGTTCTCCTGTCCAAGTCGCCGGATCAAACCTTCGAAGCGCGCTCCCCAGACGCCATGACTCTGGTGGCGATTGGTGAGAAAACCAACAATAGTGGCCAATGTTTGAAGTCAATCTCATGAGTGCTGCAATTGCAATCTAAAACTCCGAATAAAACCAGCAGATTGACGCTCTGGTCTGCTTTTGAGTCGAGCTATTTCAACTTAGTGGTGTATAATCGTAGGTGTTGCCCTGCAATACATAGAAACGTACAAGTGTACATAGTTGCCATGTACATTTGTAGTTGAATGGTAAGAGGTTCCCTACATCCAACGTCTACTTCGTCATTTCCAACTTTGAGTTGTCAATAAACATTGCCATACCGGCATTCCTCAGTCTGGTGGCCTCAGATATCGATGACTCGATATGTACCAGTGGGATTTCGGCATGGACTTTAATTGAATGATTGTTGTGCTGACGAACGCTGATGCTGAGACAATGCATTCCGCCAACTCTGAGAAGTACCCAGCCATATTATTAGCCTGGTGGATAGGTATCATCCGACCCTTCCATATTGCGTATTTGCGTGACAGAAGTGGATGAGCCACCTAGGCAGCGGGAGGCGATCACTGGAACCGCAAAACTGTGAAACCGGCTTTAGTGGTAGGACCAAGCAGAGACAACAAAATAAACTCTTCCGAGGATCAAATCTGTAGTTTCATTTGAGTTTCTAGTTACTTGTCCCGTCGATCGCGGATCCGATTTTGAGGAGATTCATTAAGGACGCGACGGTAAACACACATAGGTGGATGGTAATAGATGGTGGTGAGAAGGAGGCGGGTTCTGGGGAAGCCCCGTGAATTGCATATGAAGAAACCCGGCGTCCGGGGAAGCTGCATGTGGATTTTTAAATCAGGGACCACCCTTGCTTCCTAGATCGCGTCGGTTCATTGATGCAGGAACCAATCACTAAGACTGCGCAGGTGACAACCTTGGCGTAGCGTAGATTTTGGCGAGATTGCGACAGCCCCGCTTGCTCGCTTCGCGTAGTACCGGTCGAGATCCTGCCGCGAACCGGACAAGAACCCCCTTTAGAAAATGCAGCAGGTTTGCTAGTGGAAGGCAAACCTGCAAACTTCTTTGAAGGGGGACCTAAACTCAGATGGAGGAAGGAGTGTCTCAAGGACACATCATGCCATTAGTGATTACCCTGATGAAGCTAATTATGTATTCCAAAGGATTGGTAGATTCGTACAAGTTGCCTCGGTGAAACCTACCCTGACGCGGACAATCCAATGAAGCATTGCAAAGTATGCATGATTCTTATGCCGGGAAACCGGTACAGTAGGAGCTATACGTCATCTTCGAAGCTTGAAATTTGAGTGAATGCGCAATACTTATTTCTTTTCTTCGAAGTACCTAATCAGCCACATTAGGTGGTCAAGTTCGTCAGCGTCGACCGTAGGGAGAAACATGATTTACCACGGCTCAAGGTAAGACCTACAGAAACGTGGTGAGGGTGAGCTGGGTGAGGTAGCGCAGAAAACTATTGGGCGCGACTGACAGGCTAGACCAGCCTAGAACCCTGAGGATAATGCGTGACTGTGATTGGTGTCAGGCGATTTAGTATACAGGCCTTACCAAGATCAACTATCTCTGTAAGAGGGAGGGAGCGTCCTTATGATGTGCTCGAATACCGTCTAACTGCACATTTTAGAGTAGACTTCTCCGTACTAAACTCAAAGAGGCCCAGGTGGGTCGCATTTTAGCCGTTGCTGCTCAGGTATCTTGGTAGCTTCCCTGGCATTTTTTCGAATGTCAATTTCCCGGGACGCGGCCACATGCACTTGCACCTGCCTGGCGACCAAAGTTGAAGTGCGCAAGAGCATTCATCTTAATTTCTTTCTACACCGGCTGCTCACCTCAGCACTTCCACTCTTTTTCATCCAACACGCTCGTTACCCAATCCATTTCTCCAGTCAACTTTCTCCCATACACTGTTCTAATATCCAAGTAGTGGTGTTAGTCAATACTGGTAAGTCAGAGTCGAGTCACTCCTTTGTTTATACTGCACAACTCCACGGCGACGGCGCATTTCAGATACCCCAGAAACCCTGCCTGCTCACCCGGTGGCGTCGCGAAGGTTGTCAAAGCCTCGATCGACGCGCGCTGAGTCAATACTTACCGGGACCGAGCCTATATCTGTAGAAAACGTCACTCGCTATTGCTAGCAGCCAACACAGTCCCCAACTCGAACTCCGCTAATCTTATTTTCCTTCCTCCGCAGCTCTTGTCGTCACTCTTTCAGTACACACGACTCAAGTCATCACGAGCAAAATGCAGTTCACTCTCATCGCCGCCATCCTTGCCGCCATCCCGGCTTGGGCGGTCACCATCACCAACAGCAACTTCGAGAACATCGAGGTTGGCAAGCCCTTCGAGATCACCTGGTCCGATGCTGTCGGTCCCGTCACTCTCACTCTGAAGGACGGCGCCGCCGACAACCTTCAGACTGTCGGCGAGATCACCTGTAAGTCACGCGCCCAAACTTGGTCTCTCAACGTTCATTGCTAACAATGCGCAGCCGGCCAAACTGGCCAGAGCTACACCTGGACGCCTGATTCCTCGCTGACTTCTGGCACCTATGCCTTGGAGATCAACGATGGCACCGATGTGAACTACAGCAAGCAGTTCGACATCGCCGGTGGCTCCTCCAGCAGCGCCTCTTCCAGCAGCGCGTCTGCCAGCAGCACGGTCTCGTCGACCCTATCGACCTCGACTGTCTCGGCCACTACCATCTCGAGCACCGTCAGCAGCACTAGCAGTGCTTCGTCTACCACTTCCAGCGCCTCTGTGTCGTCGACGTCCTCGTCTTCGTCTTCTGCCACCACCAGCGGTTCCAGCACCTCGTCAAGCACCAGTGCCAGCAGCAGTAAGTCAAACGTGTGTGCGTGTATTAGATGAGTATCTGACAAAATATAGCCTCTTCCGCGTCTCACACGTCCGCCAGCTCATCTGCAACTGTCGCGCCCAACACGAACGCTGCTCAGACTGTGGCTCCGTTTGTGGCCCCGATGCTGCTCGCTGTCGGTGCCGTTCTGATGTAAGCGCGTTGCATGATGGGCACGATCCAGCTGGACCGGCATGGCCTTCTCCCTCTTGGGAGGTTTTCGTTGTACAAATACTCTTTCTGCTGCCTGTACAATGGCATATCGTTGGCAGTGAACGCTTAATGGAAAGGAAACGCTTGTCTTTAGGGGCGTTGTTTAAGGGGAATTATTCATGCATGGAGAGCCGAGGACGCATCTGTTGTATACGTACAGAGTCTCGGATCAATCCTTAGTCTTGTCAGCGACGGTTAGCCCGCATGGCGCCGTCGTGACAGATTCCGTCCTCTACTAGTCTTCTGTGCATATCACACCATTGCAATACAAATCATTCTGCTGAAACTGATGATTACATATACAGTAGGTGGAGTTCAGTAGTGGAACTTCGGGTAAGCACAGGGCGCTTCGCATATCTAGATCGCACCCTTGGCTTGGCTTTGACAAGGAATAATCGTAGAACGTCACTAGTCCCTTTATTAGCACATCCGTGCCGACATCCACAGCCGAAGGTTGGCGGACGAGATTCAAGATGTTCGGCGAGTAATCATGCTACCATGTATCTTCAGAGGCTCAAAATCCATCTGCGCTTTACAACAAGTCCGTCTTGTATAAGTAGTACTTGCCGCCGCGTATATTAGACGTCCTTTACCTCTGCGTAACGGGTTCGTAATGTATGCCCAGGTACCTAGGTAAGGTAAGCAACATGATTTATCTCCGTTGTATGATACTTATTTACCTGGTCCTCTTGGAGCATTAGGGCTACCGGGGTTAAGTTGTTAAGTGAGCAAGGGGACTCGATGTCTAGGTAGATAGATAGGTACCTAAATTCAGATGTATGTAGGTTGGTTTTCTACATAGGCTCGTCTTTTTCCGCGCGTATAGAGCGAGCGTGCTGATGGACTACATATTCGTTTTAGACCCATGTTGGAGGTAGGAGGTAGGTACGTAAGCAGGTAAGGTAGATATATAGATAGAAGCGAGGAGATGGTGTATGGTCGGTCGAACCAGGCGCTGCCTAGGGGCAGGTCCTCGGTCAAACGACAGCTCGGCGGGATCCCTAACATCGAAGCAAGTCGTCGTTACGGCCTAGATATATGGTAAGCCATACGTAGAAAAGAGCCCGCTCCCGAGATTGCTCATTGTTATTGTAATTGCAGAGTCGTTTCTCCACCTTCCAGAATCTCGTAATACCATGCGTACCTACGTACCTACCTTGTTATCAGCAACCAAGGAGTCAGACAACGATCCCACCGGAAAAGTGCCATCTTCTACGGCCTCAACGAGACAGCTTACCCTGCCGGGAGTCTACCTCGAGGCTTCGTATAGCTAGCTCTCTGATACTCTAGTCACCGGCCTGCATTTACAAAATCCCGCATCATTGCGGTCGAGGTAAGATGGAGAACAGCAAGTAGGTAATGCACAAACCACGCAGCGGAGCCCCAGGCGGCAACTCGCCAATGCTAGATTTCAAGAACGAGTATTTGATAGCCAGTCGAGAAGATATACCTTGAGGCATGTACATGGAGTATCGAGTAGCAGACTCTGACCAGTGCGCCTATACAGGTGCTCTTACATCTCCCTAAGAGCTTTACACCCTTTTCGAACCCCTGTAGCACAGTCGAGTCACATCGTGGCCAGAACACGTCGAACAGCATCGTAAAGCTATCGTCCATTACCCATCATTCATCATTCATCGTTCCCACAAAAACTGTCCAATATTAGGACCATTCCACCTTGGTTGTCATGTTTCCCTACGTTCCCTCTCCTTCCCTTCCTAGGTTCCATTCATCGATCCCCTTTCAGCTGTCTTCCCCCCTTCCTTCGAGTTTCCATTTTCTCTCCTACATAAGTTCCACATCATCAACTAACAACCTCTTCCACATCCGGCTCTGCGGCTTTAAAAGTCGATCTCCCCCCTGAAAACCTCCGGGTCGACGCCCGGCAGGACCTTCTGCGCGAGATCCCGTCGTCCCATCTGCGTGAAAACGCGGCGCAGTGTGTCGTACAGGTTTGTGCTGCGGTTCTGCGTTGTCATGGCGTCGAGCTGCGCGTCGCTAACGTCGCCTCCTAGCAGCTCTCTCGCCTTTTCTCGTCCCTCCTTTTCGACCGTCTTGTGCATGGCCAGTGCCGCCAGCAGGTGACCCGCCGCCTCGGCGTGGCATCCCATGTTGATGCAGCTTACTCCCAGGTTGTACCGCGCGCGCACAAAGTTGGGCCGTAGGGTGAGCGCCTTCTCGTACGCCGCGATGGCGTCCTCGCTCTTGCCGCTGTTGGCTAGTGTGGCGCCGAGACGGTTCCATAGGAGATGCACTTGGTTCTGACGGTTGGAGGCTCCGAGCTCCGTCGAGGCGAGCGCAGCTGAGAAACAGTCCACTGCCTTCTCGTACTCTTCGGCGCCGTAGAATAGAACTCCCAGTCCAACTTGCACGTCGGGGTCCATGTGCTCGCCATCAGGGCTAAGCCGTGCCGCCTTGAGGAACAGATTTGTGACACGGTCGTGGAGCTGTTGACGCTCGGTGAAGCCTAAATCGGACGGGGATGAGAGGTCGGCGGGGGAGATGACCGAGGGGTATCTAATGGAGAGCCATCGCTCCAGGGTTCGGTACGCTATGCTGTCATAACCCTCGTTGGTATAGGAGACAGCCAAGGTCATGAGAGCCGGCGCGTTGTTAGGATCGAGATTCTTAGCTTGCTCCAGAGCACGGATAGCAGCCGTCTCCTTCTCGTTCTGTGCCTGAGCCATGCCGAGTTGGACCCAAGCTTCCACGTGCGAGGGGTCCTTCTGAACCGCAGCCTCGAAAGCTAGAGCGGCGAGGGAGAGGTTGCCGCCCTCATCCACGATTCGCATACCTTCTTCGAACGGGTTCTCTGTGTCCTTAAATAGATTATCCTCTTCGAAAAGATAGTTTTCGACTTCAGGATCACCGAGCAATCTGCCGCCGGCACCAGCCATGCCCCAGTCGCCAAAGCGATCGGACCACTCCGTGTCTCCCGGGTATCCCAGCTGCTCAACCCATTCTTCCTCATCGAGTGTTTCCTTGGCTGCTGCTTGCTCTGCGCGAATACCTCGCCAAATCGACTCGAAGTCTCCAAACTCGTTAGTCTCGGATTCTAGAATCTGCTCGTCCAACTTGTTCAACTCCGGTTCTAATGCCGCGGCCTCGTCTCCTTCTTTCGCTTCCTTCTCCTGCAGCTCTAGCTGTTTGAACTGCTCCTCCCATTGCTGGTCGTCAAGCTCCACCACCTTTTCCTTCCCTTTGCCTTTACCTTGGTCCACACTCTCTTGGAACTGTTGCCGCGGAGCCTGGTGCATTGACATGCCGCTCATACCGTAGTTCATGGGCATCCTGTTCATCATTCCCATCCCCATCATCGGACTCTGGAATTGCATAGCTGAAGGCATGGGGCTCGCACGAGATGAGTTCGCCTGACTGGTCATTCGTTGAAATTTGGCGTAGTCTTCGGGGCTGAACTGCGTGCCTTGAGGTACCTTGAACGCAGATTCCATGGCGGCCTGTGGGTTTTGCTGGAACTCGTTGGCCCACGATGGCGAGGTCGAATTCGCTCTCAGGTGGACGCCGTGAGAGGGGTGGTCCAGTCTGATCTGGTTCATTCCTTCGAGGGGCATGTCGGGTAAGCGGCCGTTCTGTTGTAGGAATCCGTTCATCATCTGTAGGGAGATGTTGTCAGCTTGCGTTTTCGGCTGCTGTTGCGCGGAGTAAACACTCGTACCTCATCTTGCGGCCCATGCTGTGCAGCGCTACGAAAACCGCCCATACCACCTTGGGGAGTGCCATTTCTGATCCTATCTCTTTGCAAGCTCGTGTCTTCTTGGGTGTGCTTTGTGAACTGGCTGAGCGGGTTGCCCGCGGTCGAGCACTCGGGCCCGCCACCTAGGAAAGACATTTTGAGAAGATTGTGTATGGATCTGACACAGAAAAGCTCGCAGGCGGGTTCGTGTTTGGGGGTATAAAGGGCAGATGGAAGAGAAGGCCCCGGGTGTCGACAGCAACAGTGTTTTGGCAGGCTCTAACGTTTACGATCGGTCGTATCTGAGGGATAGTAGCAGAAGTTGGAGGGGATTCGCTACCGCACCGTGGCCAACTCTCTCCGTTGTTTCTAGCAAGTCTTCTGAGGGGAGCCACAGACCCGTCGATGGGACGATGGGACGAAGAGACGAAGAGAGGGAACTGCAATATTCACATGTACGGGGGGCTACAGCGGTGAATTAAGTTTGGCGTTATTCTTTATTACAAAGCCGCCGTTTAGCAGTGAGGTCACTTAGGTACGCATGCTTAGGTACGCTAGCGTTTGCCCAAAGATGCCGAGGGACCCCACGGCAGCCCACGGGCAAGGAAATCCGATGGCAATTTCGCCTTTCGGTAGCCGCCGAGGCCAACAGCTCGCCCCACCAGCACTTCGTGGTTACCTTCCATTTGACTGCGGCGGTGGTCTATGCGGCCAAAAACACGCCATGCCTCATGCACTTACAACACGCACCTGTACCAATATTTCAGGTAGAGCCTCAAACTGCTACCTAATGTGAAGGGGCATGTTGTTGTTGAATGTTGTGTTACTTCCAGGTTGCCATCCATATAAATTAGGTAGGCATTTCTGCAATAATAGGTAAGGCTGATTGCTCTTAAAAGTGCACTTGCGTAGGCATGTGCCTAAAATATGGGTAAACAGGGCAAACAGATGTGACTACGTCTTAGATTCCGAATCTCATATATCTGAAGGAAGGAGGGAGAAGGGAGAGTCTGTAGATTTTACAGTGATTTCATATGTAGATATTCCTTTCGTGCAAGCCGCCAGATCTAGATAACTAGAGCTGGCTGTCCTCCACGAAGAATATTTGTTGTTACATTCAATGGTCTAGTCCATTGTCAAGTCAATAACATAAGCCTAGGTAGGTTTGATCCACATCATGTTGCTTGACTCGTCTGAGCATGATGCCTTTTGTCATATCGCATACCCCATGGTCCAACCAGTACCACTTTCTCATTATGGGAATGCAGCCGGGCCAAACCCACCCCCGAAATCTGCGTCTCCTCGCGACTAGTACTCGTTCTCGCGCTTTTGCCCCCGGTTATTCTGAGCGGCGGGGCGGTGCTGTGCGTAATCGACTCGGAGATTCCGGCCTCCTAGTGTGGCCGAGCTGAGCGCCTCATAGCCCTTCTTGGCGCTCTCAACGTCGGTGAAGTCGGCATGAGCAAAGCCGCGAGGCCAGCCCGTGTTGCGGTCGACGGCCACGCGGACATCTGTCACGTTGTCAAGGCCTTCGAACAGGCGGTTGAGATCGGCGTCGGACGTCTCGTACGGAATGTTGCCAATGAAAAGAGACTGGGTCGGCTCCGACGGCGATCCTCTTGGGCTCTTTTCGGAGGCCGGCTTTTTGTGATCCACATTGATGCGGCGCCCATGCCAGAACGACTTGTCAGCTTCCGCAACGGCGCGTTGGGCGGAATCCTCGTCCTTGAATGTGATGAAGGCAAAACTAAATAAGTCAGCGGATTGGTCCGTATACAGGTGTTCGAGAAGCAGGAGGAAAGGCCCGAATCAGAGTAAGAGTAAACTATAGTGATCCCTTGACATACCCTCTGCTCAAGCCGCGACCATCACGGCCAATGTTGAGACTGAGAATCTCTCCATACTTGGTGAACGCCTCGCGGAGGTGCACCTCGGTAGCATCGAACGTCATGTTGCTGATGAAGATAGAGTAACCCTGCCTCGCGCGTTCCGACTCGGTTGGGGAAGACTCTAGCGGACTGCCGGAGGTCGAATCATCAGAGCTAATAGCCTCCTCTACGGCGGACTTCTCGTCCTGTGCCACGCGCGGCGATTGTGAGAAGAAGCGGCTGATAGGAAACATCGCAGCCGGCCGCACGCCAGCCTTGCTGATCTGCATGGCGAAAGAAGCGACCTGCTGCCGGGGGACAGCGACCGCAGTGGAAGAGCATGCTGCTCTAGCAGCAGCGCGACGAAGAGAATGCCTGTTGGGTTCGAAATGTCAGCTTTGTTCGGGATTCGACAATTTGAGCGCCATTGATCTTACATTATGAATCAATTAATTCTAGGTTGTAGGAGAAGAAAATACCGTAGATTTCGTTGGACGGTTGAAATTTGTAGTAGTCGCGGGATACAAATTAGAAAAACTGATACAGAATTTGCAGTGACCAGGAGAACCGGAGAATAGCCATCAGAAAAAAAAAAACTTTTCGGCTCCAGTGCACTAGTTGCAAAGCTAGCCATGGATACGCTAGCACGCGTTCGGTTAGCTCAAGATAGATAGATACGTACCTAGCACTGAGTACGGGCTTGCATGGATCCAATGGAACATCAATGATTGCAATGAATTCATTATATGTCTGTACCTACCTTACTGACATGAATGAGAGATTCCGAACACATGTATGTACCTCATGTGCTCGTAGGTAAACTCATAAGAATAGGTACTATCTGACTATCTAGACATATGTATTTCAGCCTTGAGTTATACATATCTCTCGCGATCATTCAGACACAAAAGGCCATCCTTAACAGCCTCTTATCATTAAGTCACTTGCACCTCTTGAAGCGCGAAACGCCTACATTCACGACAGTAAACTTGCAATGAACACGAAGTTAGAAGAAGCACAGGTTGCTGATAGTTAGTCCACTCTTATCACTCGAAGGGAACATTCAATAAAAAAGTCCTAGGCGTGAAGCTATACCATACATACATCTTCGCAGTCCCAGCTACGGTCTACCCGATCCATAAGTCTCGGTTACATGATCGAGCCGCAAAAGGGGTCGCTCGCACAGGTATCCTAACTCCTCCTGCCGCTACCGCCTAGCCCTCCCAGCCTTTTTCCCTTTCGTTGTTCCTCTCCTTTCCCGTCCCGGAATACCATCTTTGGTACTAACGCTCGTTAGTTTCAACCATCCCTGAACAATAACACAATTGTAGCCGAGTAACAAATCGGCGGGTATATATGTATATACACAGTCCAACAAGCCCAACAGTTGGAACGAGAGTGGAAGCGGTGGTAGTATGTCAACCTGGCTGACATTGATACGACAGCCTGCTGAAAGTCGAAGTCCCACAGCCGGCTGGCCACCCGCTGCCCATATTAGAAATAAACTGCGCACCCTTCTTTTTTTCTCCCCCATCTGGTATTCTCGTGATCGAGGGTCTTCTGGAGACTGTAGATTCAAAGGTCGAGTTGATTGGACAATCAAGTACTTCGCAATCAACCTATTGGCAAGCCAGAAATCAACCAGAAGTCAACCAGAGACCACCCGCCTCGCAGCATCACCAACGCCGAAGTAGCAAACACTAGACAGTAACCTTAGTCCGACACAGTATCCCCTGTCCTCTGTCCCAAGTCCCGAGTGCGCCTTTAGTTTCGAGGTGCTCGTCGACAGCCCCAAGTAGAGCTGGACAGCAACCGTAAACTCGTACGGGGTATCGATGAAAATGCACTGGAAGTTTCTAGTTTTGATGGCAGCCGTCCCCCCCTCCCCCCTTCAATATGACATGTTTACAACAACAAAGGGAATTATGAAGTGATCGTGGATGAGTTTATCTAGAAACGATCTGGCCGGTACCCGTTAGGCCTCTGGCTTTCATACTGAACGCCAGTCATAGAGTCCGGCGCATTCAGGGCGCGCAGAGGCGGTAGTTCCCGCGAGGCTCGGTACGGATCTTGACCGTAATGATCTCCAGGGGGCTGTGATGGTAGTGGTGCACCCGGCGCACCCTGGTTTGGTGGCAGGCCTGGTAGACTGCCCCGAAGCTGCGCATTCTCCATGCGCATCCTCTCTACTTCCCGACGCAACATTTCGGCTTCTTGCAGAGCGTTTTGGCAGTGTCCCGAAAGCGTCTTAATGGTCTCTGTTTGCTTCTGATGCTCCGCAATGGCTACAGAAGTTAGTGCATGCAACACATCTCAACGGTAATACTGGCCGTACCTTTAGTCAAAATCTCCCACTTGGAAGCTTTTGATCCACGTTCTTGTGGCATCAGATCGCGAAGCTGCTCAAAAAGCTCCTTCATTTCCGTTCTCCTTTTACGCTCCGCAAGCTTGTGACTTTGGCGTAGCTCAGGAGTCCTGCTGTACGGCTGATTACCATTGTGGGGGCTAGACTCCTCACTGTGGAGATCTGAGACTTGTTTATGCTGGAGCGTGTGGTGATGAACGGTTTGGAAATCCGGGCCGAGGCCGTCGTCGAGGCGTCGCTGTCCAGGAGGCAACCGAGATTCGGTAGTGAACTGGCTACTAGCAATCGACTCGGTGATGCTACTTCGTCTAGAGTCAAAAAAAGTATGATTCCCAATTGAAGAGGGTATGCGCTGAATCTCCTCCTCAGGAAACGCCCAGGCTTGACCTTTGGTTGGTTCTGCAGCCCTAGCAATGGTACTCGTGGCAGGCCCGGTGATGGCTGGCGCAGTTCGAGCCGTCTTGGGATGTTGACCTTCGGGAGTACGCTCGATGTTTGGCTGGTAACCATTAGATATCCTGTGCACAGACAAGTGCTCTATTCCCGGCCGAGGGTTTCGTTGCTGCGTCAAAGTCTGGTGGATCGATGTCGTCGACTGATTTTGACTCGCATAAGGCGAACCGCTTAATCTCAAATCTCCAAAGCCCTGGTTAATCCTACTATCCACGCTCTCTCGGCGCGAGTCCGGCCCAACGCTCGGCGCACCTCCTAGCGACATACCACCCGGTATAGAATCCAATGATTGCGGTCGGTCGAAGCGCGCGCCGCCTGGGCTTGTGGGCGATACCATCGACGCCACGCTCATATTACTCGCCGGGGACACTAACGGTTGGGGAACTAGAGTTGTGGTGGTCGGAGAAGGGGTCTTGTCTTGCGCGGAGTGGTAGACATTGATACCTATGCCTGACGCGGCTGAGGTATCTATAAGTGTAGTTAGTAAGGCTGCTCAACTCCCAGCTTGAGCGACATGGTAACTCAGCTACATACGCTTGCTGGACGCATCAGTACTCGAGTAATAGGCCGAGTCGCGGTTTTCCTCTGGAGCATTTAGGACCGTAGCCAGCCCAGCTGGAAGCTTCTGCGACGCAGGCCGAGGGTGGTCCGTCGACATCTTAGCGGTCTTATGTGGCCTCTACGCGAGCTAAGTGGAGGGAGGATATACGGTAGTCGTAGCGTAATGTGGTAAAGCGATTTTGAATAAGACGTCGAGTTAAGATATATTCATCGGGGCCACCGTAAAGTTAGAGGCCTGTGTGGCAGCGTCGTGATATATGTGTTTAGTCACGCCCCTTAGGTCAATATGCTGTAGAAAGCTTGGGACGACGCGGCGTTCAGTTCAACAATAATTTACATTGGCGAACGGTTTAGAGTCGCATTGACGTTAAGACGTCCAATTGCAACCAGGCGCAACTTGAATAGTCAAAGCTTCGAGGCGGGAAAGGTAAGAAGTAGGGAAATGAAGTCTAGCTAGTGTAATGTGTAATGTGTAATGTGTAATGCGTAAGGGAAAAAAAGGGCGGCGAATGCCAACGGACGAACTAGAAGGACAGGGTACGAGGCGTCAGGAGCGTGTTTTGATGGTATCACCCGAACGCAATATACAACATAACGACGCTGCGCTTGAAAGGGATTATGGGGCTTAAGTTGCTCGGGCGTAAGAGTGAAGTGTTGAAAAAGAACAAAAAGGAATTCCTAGTAACTGCATGTCAGAGAAGAAAGATCATAGCCCGCTCGGCTCAAAAGTTCCCAAGTCAGCACAGGCTCGACTAACAGGGCTCCGCGGGTAGGTTAACTCCAAGTCGTAAGGGGTGTGTAGCGTGTATCCTTCTCTTCTTCAGAGGGAACTAAGAGGGGGGATTACACTAGGAGAGAGGCTAGGGGGAGGCCTGGCTGACTGGGGGGAGACCTCTCAGAATTGTGAAAGCAAAATGGAGAATGGGGAGACCCAGATGCCCCCCCTTGTTGGATCGAAGGAGGGAGGGCCCTGCGCGTGGAGGAACTGCAAGAGAATGGCAGGTGAAAAAAAAGAGCCGAGAGGACGGCCATTCCTTCTCTGGACAGCAGGCATTCCCAACGCTAACTACATAGCACGAAAGGTACCGTATGTACAAGGCGACATACCTGTACTGACATTTGTACGTGCAGAGACATTGAAAATAGCAAGGCCAGCATGTATATCGACATCCATGTATACCGACAAGTACGTACAGTATATATCGACGAGCACTCGAGCATGCATGCGGGTTCGGGTCAGGGTGGTCATGGCCATTAAACGCTGCATCGGACCTCTCGAACTAAGGATTTGTCGCATGGCTATTCCCAGGAAGACTGCTGTCGAGGATACTCGGACAAGGGGTATACGGTACTTGACTGCCAGTTAGCGTGCAACTAATGCACCGCCCGCAGTTTCTTTTTCCTCATGGCACAACCAAGTACTAGGAACACGTGAGGGAAGTTGAGCAGGGATCCCTTCTGCCCATGTGGATAAGGGTGGGCAAAGAGTGGAGCATACCATGAGCGGCACCGTGGCCGGGGTCAAGGTGCGCCATCTCATGTATGTACATCTGACTCTAAGTACATATCTGAGGTGAGTGAGTTGTCCGTACCTAACGTAAAGATATACTTTACCTAGCGCCCGTATCAACTCATCATCAAAATTGAACTTGAACACAAGAGTTACATACCGAGAAACATGCGTGTCTGAGGCTTGGCTTCAATACACCACCTGGGCACATGTACATAGACAGCCCCAACCAAATCCGTCGTCAGTTCATGTATGCCTATACTATATTATGTACGTACATGAGCGAAGGAGGTACCCGATTAGGTACATGTATGTATGTATGTATCGCATTGCAACTCGAACAACTTTGGATAGGATCGAGCGTCAGCAAAGAACCAATGCTCGCACCTCTCAACCCAGTTTATCTCCACGGCGCCTACGCCCTCTACACTTTTCATCTTGTCGGAATCGCCGAATTGTAAAGGCGAGAATGAGCTCTTCAGCATCTTATGGGCGAGGAATGCGAGGGGCACGGCATTTGGAAAGAAAACTTCCCCCTACGCCACCGGTGGGATACAAAGCACTTGAAGAGGTGGATGGTTTGAGGACGAGTCCCACCCGGGTCCAGGGAACTGGTCGCCCGCAACGACATCGGGCTAGGCGAGCTCAGGCTATGTATTGGAACGACCCTTATGTATACATTAGGTACAGGGAGACGGGCCAAAAAGAGATCCAAGCCCGCCCTGTGGACGCACGAGTTTTATGATGGCTCGTGCTCGAGCCCAATACCGGATAGCAGCGCGGCTTGGTAGCTTCGTAGGTTTTACAAATGATCACATAGCGCGACGAAGGTATGGTTATCCTGAAGTCCCAAAGCATCGAGCTGTTGGGATATATGAAAACCCATGCTTCTCCCTAATACGGAGAGGCTATTGGAGTTGCTACTGTAGAGCCAGCTTACCAACAGCATAGAAATCACAATGTGCTCATTGAGACTATTTCCCGGCAGTTCATGCC
The DNA here is from genome assembly GCA_022578575.1 of Hypoxylon sp. FL0543. Classification (NCBI taxonomy): domain Eukaryota; kingdom Fungi; phylum Ascomycota; class Sordariomycetes; order Xylariales; family Hypoxylaceae; genus Hypoxylon; species Hypoxylon sp. FL0543. The sequence continues at coordinate 671,672 of MU393990.1, read as the reverse complement.
GCAGCTAGACGTACCCAAATAGGGTAAGACCATAGGCATGCTAGATATACAACGAATGATAAACCACGAGGAATGTTTGCGTGGCTAATCACCGCATACAACTGCTACTGTATATAGTATATCTAGCACCTACATTAGTCCTTCACCACTCCAAAATTTTGTGGGATCGCTAATTAGCCTGTAATGTGAAGCATCATGTATGTACCTATGGATACGTTACCGTCGGTGTCCTTTAAGAGAAGCAATGCCCGAACTTTGAACAGCCAGCGTCTACATACTAATACGTACCTACGCATGCAGTAGTGTACGAGATGATAGGATCCGCTGCAATGCAGGTCTAGGTGCCCATCATTACTAGGGCCATCTAACGATACACCTTCAATGGCTACAGATGTTACGATCCTCCCGCCGCCACGTGAGGGTGTACATGCTAAGCCTTCATAGTACCGTTTCCCTTTAGTAGCCCCAGACTAAGCCCAATGCTACCTTGTGCAGCTGGTTGTGTTGGTTGATGATTGTAGCCGACACGACCATACGAACCATATACCACCGACTATGCGGGGTGCGTTTTGCAACGGATAGCTTTCCGACAGACCTGTCAAAACCGATCGTGTATCTCGCGGGGCTGCCAGGTTAGACACACCTACATATACGGCAGGATCTCCAATGCCGCCCTCAGGGCACACCATCTCACAGATCTACGTACAAGAAGCGTCAAGCTTCTCCACCGGATTGTCGCTGGAGTTGCCCCATCCCCTACATGGCGCGGTGTGGGGACGCGAGTGCGACAAACAAGGCATGGGAATCGCCAGTATAAGTAATTGGAGGCACGATCTGGATAGCTAGCGGCGGCATCTTACATAGCCCAGACAAGTGTGCGACTTATCTGCCGGTGATGCTCTGTCCCGCGAAATCACGGAGGCGCAAGCCGTCATAGTGGCCCTCCAGTTTCGCTTGAGAAATATTGTCTCTGGTTTGTAAAGCACCGGACCGGTGATCTACTGAGTGCTCGGTTACGAAGCCGTCTCGATTATGGAGTTCACTTAGTTGAAAATGGACCGTGACCTCAAGAAGAGACCTTGGGTTCTGTTGGGCCAAATCGTCGATTCGGTACAGAAATGACGGGGAGGTGGTTGTCAGTCTTACTCAGATATGCACATGTGCATGGCGAGGCCCGCGTCATGAACGGTAGTTGCTTGAGCCGTTTTGACAATTTATCAACCTACATGTAGGTAGTAGCCGTATAGCGGTCGCATATACGTGTCTTTACATCCCATCTTCCCCATGGTCCCATGTTTGTGATAGAGTTGAGATATCGTCCATGCCCACGGCAGGCAGTCAAGAAAGTAGCGATGAAGAATTACGTCTCCCACGCTATCATCCCAACACGAGCCTCTTGCAGTGTTGGGACGAAGAGGCGAATCGCCTTGGTTTCGCCAAGGATGAGCACACGCGTCGCACACAAACTTACGGGAAGCGCCTATGCATCTCGGGTTGCCGCTTGTCATCGGTGTGGTACCTGTCATAATCTACTTTCGGTGTACCGCGCGGGTTTTATACATTACATATGTAGGTAAGTCTCTTGCTCCCAGCAGGAGATATGGGAGATAGAAAGTACGGTGTCGAGTCTCTACTGGAGGGAGACATCTGCTCGTCTGCTTGTCTTGCAGAATTGCCGCGCCTCATGCAGGTCTTGGGTGAGACCTTACCCAGGGATTCAATAGCTGGCGAATAGGAACTATAGAAGCTTGTATGACTTGAGGCACTTCGTTGGCTTGCATACAGGTATGTACATGTGTGAAAAGGGGGGGGAAGGTGGTAGTGAAGGTTCGTCAGAAGTCACTTTGCTCCGCTTTATACAATGTCAATGCTGCCCTGATGCATTGCGCTGTGCGTATAGCCACCCCTAAGTACCCAGTACGTGCCAATTCGAACCTAAGAGCTATGTGTTTGTACATATGTATATACGAACGTGTAGGTATGTTGTAGGTGAATTTCCCACGTGGTCGAGCTTGTTCCACATTACTCGAGTCACATACATACATCTAGTAGCGTTCTATTGCTCCTCCATTCCTCATGACCTCCTTTAAGCCTGGGATAAGACATGCCGTGTGAGCAGTTCAGAGATAGATCTATGCCATAACATAAGGCTGCATGTCAACGACAAAAATAACATCTTCATCGATAGAAGATGCACTTGGGGGCCAACGGCACTGCAAACGAACGCAGAGGAGCTACCGAACGTTAAGCTACCTGCAGTGAGAGCTTCTTCGTGTTGTATGAAAAGGAAATTTCGGTACCGATCGCCCTCAAGTCGGGGTTCTATGCCTGCAAGGCGGATAACGGTGATCATTCCCACCCCACCTACATGAATTTTCATGGTGACTCCGTTTAGGCTCGCAGGTTTCCCCATCTCTCACCCCCAAATTTGGTGCGACTGTGGGCGCGGAATGCGGCATGCCACGTTCCTCATACACTTTAAGGGAATTTCCCTTGGCTAGCGTCTCCGCCGTATCCCTGATTCCCTGCGCCGTGCCAAGCTCTCCAGGCATCGTCTTCTACATACATACATACGTATGTACTGTAGTACAGTAGTAAGGCTAGCAATAAGCAGGGTTCGTCGGCGATTCTCATCATTTCGGGAGCGAGACCCACGTTCTGGCTCGGCCGTTCCCTCTCTTTTTTTGGCCGAGCTATTATTCGATAGCACCCCAGATCTGACATTAAGAACGTAAAGCCTCATGCTGGCTCGTGGTCGGGAACCCTGTTAATCTCCCGTTTCTAAAATAACAAGGCTAGGTCATTGGCATGTCGGTATTGTGCCAGCTATTCAGCGGAGGTAGGTACCCGAGGATATGTTTCTCGGTCAAATAATTACACTACACTACAGCCTACGCGGTAAGAAGTGTCTGTTCCTTACAGAATAGTAAATCAATCTAGGTACGTTAGTATAGCCCATCACGCTATTCTGACATAGGTGGCTTACTGTATCTTGCGATACAAGCGTGCCAAAAACATCTTAAGGGATACGATCTGCTCACCAAGGATCAGCCACCTTTACTACCGAATGGCCCAGTAACTTTAAAGTGGGCATATGCAGCGCGCGTATCGTCAAGTGAGTCCGTAATGCACATCTTCACGACCTATGTAGGTAGCTAGAGGGCGTCTAAACGTATAAGGTATGAATCATGTCGTCCAGCGGCTCCATATGATCTATCTTAACCGACCAGGGAAGGATAAATATCGCTCCTTACTAACATATCAAGCCTAATGTAGAAGGTTACCTATTCTCTACACGAATTCGACAATAGCGAGTCCTCACGTTAGCCTCGTAATAACGTACATCATACGAACCGTTCGCGCGCGGGGCTGGGGGTTTGTTAAATAACCCGTCAAACTATTGGATCTGGGAAAAGAAAACACAGCGTCTGAGCTCTGTCTCGACGCCCAACTGTGGGTGCATTCCATTCCATCGCCGTCGGTTGCTTTTGACAGCCGCTCCTGGGACTACGTCGGTGACAGAACTCGTTCTCTCCCTATCGTTGGAGCAGTTCATCCTACACGTGCTACGCTGTGGGGGTCCAGGAGATCTAGTCGTACAGAGGCAGATGCACACAGTGTTCCGAATCCCTCAGCGGATTTAAACCGTGCTACAGGAACCTGCCGAAGTTATAATAAACTAGGCACCAAATAGCCTCACCGTTCAATGGACTTCGGCGCGCACCATACCACGACTGCGGTACATGTATCTCATGCATTCGTAGGCAAGCGCCTATACTAATTCATCTCCGAGTCGACTTCAAAAGAATAGTCACACCTGTTTGGTTATTAGCACACATCCAGGTACCTAGGTATTTAGGTAGTGAGATGCTGCGCCGGAAGATCCTCATGTCACTTTCGCTTAACCCGAGCCGATTCCTTTCGGGATCACCATTGCATCACATCACAGCTAAGGTTGTTACTTACGGACCCTTACATACTCACTGCCTTCTGCGCAATTCTCGGTTTCCACGTTGCGTGTGTGCCTGTTCTGTGACCGAACAAGCACGTTAAGGTCGCGGACCCAGAATGGGACTATATGCTGTTATTGCCTTCCAACAGCGTCTCGGTCTGTTTGTATATCGCCGAAGGAATAGGATCAGCGCGCCACTCCCGCCGGGGGCCAATTCCGCCTATGACGCCAACCTAGAGGCTCCGAGTGCATTGGAAGCCATTGACGGTCGACATTGGGTTGTTTAGATCTGTAATCATCTAGGTATACTAATATATCTGCAAGATGGCTTCTCGATCCTTCAAGCAGGGCTTCACCGAGGGTAGTGATGTGATCCTGCGCGAATGCAAGCTGACGAGCGTTCCCGCGAGCTGAATGGTTTGTATCCCGGCTTGAAATACCCCTGGCTCCGCGCGAATCCGCCGACGAGTTCCTGGCGTCAGCATCGTCCCTAGCCGCCTCCCCGCTGCACGGAATCACTGCGAGATCGAATACACAGATTCGGCGATGGCCGAGATCCTTAGACCTATTCTTCTCCCGGTTCCTGATTAAGGTGGAGTGGTAAGAGCCTAATTGCTAAGGGGCTATGAGCTGTGATGACAGTCGGTCTCTCACTAAAGATTGAGCCGAAGAACGCCACGTAGTTCGGCTCCAAACATATGGGAAGGCCTCCCAGGAGGACGTTGGCTATCCGGGTACACGGCACATACAATTCGAGCTTAATCACGTAGAGAAGCTACTCGTCAATAGTTGATGCCAGGGGCGGGTTGATTAGGATTTTTTTCATCACACAACTGGGCCAATAGTCTCTATGTCAGCTTGCATAGTAGCACCGTCCCGTTTCGCTAAAAATCTAAGCCCCAGAGCCCTGTAGAGTCGCTTAGGTAAGAATAGGATGGCGGCCAGGAGTTCCTCCTGGACGTGTAGAGTTTTATTGTTGGATGTCCTCGTTGTCATCATCTTATTTCGAATATCTCGCATGTGTCTGAGGATGTCTCTCGCCTAAGTCGAGGGCGGACATGTAGTACACGGCCCGACATGCTTTCCTCATGTGGAAGAAGCTAGCGAGACCGTCCGCTATCTGGTTGCCTCCCGCCGTCTGCTTCAGGTCGGCCCAGGCAAACCCGCAACCGGGGCGTTCCCCTTTTCCAACTTTTCGGGGTAGCAAGTGAGACATGGCACGACAGATTTTGTGCCCTCGATACCACGTTTCTGGGTCCCGAGTAGCGCAGTCTGATGCGATAGCCCGAGCCGTCACAGAGTGAGACCCGCGTGTCTCGGCCACAGATGTCGCGTTCCGCGAGCAGAAAGATGGCAGGTTTGCTGAAGCCATGCCGCCTCCCGCTTACAGGGCCTCCCGCTACGCCGCTTGACGGCCGGATCTAGATCTTGAATAGGCAGGAAATCGCGACTGAGCAGCAGTCTCTAAAGCTTTAGTGCCGGCCGGCTGGGATGGTTGGAGCCAAATTTTTAAGCAAGGTCTTTCTTTTTACTTGGCTCGCCGCACCCACGAGCCAGTAAAGTATCACAACCTGCTTGTCACATCTCGCGTGACATGAACGATGTCTTATATCAGCGTCCTGCGACTTCAGCACCGTGGCTTTCGGGACGAATCTAGTGCGACTGTCTCAAATGGTGACGGCGTACTTTGGAGCACATTCAAGCTTGCCACAAGTACACGACTGCAGCGAGCCTCGTGTCCGCCACTGTGGTCATCAAAGATTCCCTAGGATTCTGGGTAACGTGACCTGAAGCCGTCCGTAACCGCGTCCACCTCGACGACGCTTTGTCGGTGTCCAGTCAAGGAATCAGTGGCGATTGCTAGGAACCACAAGCGTCAAGTGTTGCTACCCTGGCACGCAACTAGAATAGAGAAGAGAAATGTAGAGAAGAACTAGAGCCTTTTCTCTCAAAAGCCTTGGAAAACCTTATAGCAGGCATAGGATCCTCTCTTCCTGGCAGGATCCGTCTATTACTGTATGATTCCGTCAATGTGCTATCAACTTTGCCCCCTTTTTGAAGTATGATACCCCTGCAACGAGCTTTGGAGGTTGGAAGGTAAACCACGACGAGCTCACAGTATCCGCAGGTATTATTCCTGAGCTGTGTCCTCGAGTCGTCAATATTACATATCTTATGGGACGTAAGGTATTAGGCTGGAATGTCAGTGGCGTTGATCCGCCTAGTGGATTTGGTGGAGTTTGGAGGCCTCGGCGGCGGATTTCGATGCTTAGTCTCTCTGATGTTCAGCGGGTATTATATTCAGTTTCACTAACATACCCAGGCGCATATCGGAGTCTAATATAACTTACTTCGCTGGTAACCAACGGGTCTATATACTTGGGATCTATGGCGCCTAGCGGAGCTTCGTCTAGGCAGAAAAATTGTAGCGCATGTATAAAGAGCAAGCGACGCTGTGACAAGCCATTGCCCGTCTAGGGAAATTGTACCAGAAATGGGTTGCTTTGCATCTACGAAGGCCAGGTAAATATACAACGATGCGGAAACTCCGCGGATGTTCCTACAAGCCTAGGCTTGGTCGTAGATCTTCCGTCAATGTCCTATGGGGATGACTTCATGCTCAACGGCAGCGTGTCCCCCGCAACCTTCAACACAAATATAAGCTTAGTGGTGAAGCATTTAATCTTCTGGGATCTATTGAAAAACCGGAAGGAAACCAGTAAGGGCGCCAATTTGTCCTGTCCGACTCGTAAACTCTAACATATAACCGTAGCTGAGCTTAGAATTTGGCGGTTTATTCACCCTTGGACTCTGTCTAGACATCTATGGACCGCCGCAACTCATTCGATTTCTTCAGAGTATAGAAGGAGAAGCCCCTGTGGATTGTATCTGCTTTTACTTAGAAGAGTTTTGCGGACTGGAAGAGGCGACGATGTAGATAACTTCGCCCTGGCTTTTCTGATATTGTGATTCTGCACCACTGACTTCACCACCACCAATGACTGACTATGCCCCCTCTAGATCGTTAGATGTCAACGAGATGAAGACATTTCGCTTTGAAACAAGCGGCCGGCTCCTGAATAGAAGAGATATGTACAATACGAGGAGTCTTGACCGCGTTATTGAGATCAAGTCGAAGCCGTGAACCACGCCCCAACTCCGCTATCCGCCAGCTCCACCGCAAGTCTGCGCTCGCGGAGGCGGATCACACATGACTGACATGTTATCTCGAAAGAGATCCTTCAGTCATACGGCCTACCTTTTCTCCCTGAAACTCGACTCCTCTATAAATACGGCTTGAGTTCCCTCGCAACTCAGTGTAGCCTCTACGAGTTCTTATCCAAGTCGCCAGTGCATAAACTCGACACTTCAACCATCAGCTTATTATATTAAATCAGCTATCAACCATGCCATCAACTAGGCTATCAAACCATAGGAGCTCTGCTCCTCCTAGATAAATACATTCGAACTCAAGCCGCCATTTAAAACGAGCCAGGACTTATCAAACTCCACCGAGCCTCATTAATCAATGCAGCTAAGCGAGAACCCGATATCACTCTGGACGGCTTGGCCGATAGATATATCAACGCTCAAGTTGCTTGCGGCAAGCGCGTTGGCGAGGTACGGTATGGGCTGCCCGTTGTTCGTCACATCCTTCCCAGCAAGCTCGATCGTCAGGGTGCCGTTCCGCTCACACCATGGCCGATGAGTCAGCCCATTGAGGACTGCTGTTTGGTTAATGTCGGCCCAGATGAAGAACTCGTTAGAACCTGGATGCAGCGCCATATTCCTGATGTAGGAAGTGCCAATCTCGCTCTGGTTGAAGTAAGTGCGAAAAGTTGTGTTCCCCTGAGCACTCTACGTTAGTTTCCTCTAGTATTCGCTTATTCTTCCTACGAGAATACCTTGACATCTCCCTGTTGAAGGATGTGTAGGAGGGTAAAGAGGAACACGTACAACGTCTAGAGTCAACACGGATGGATTAGGAATATGCGTGGTGGCGTTGAAGTTATTGGTTTGAGCGATGCTCACGTGCGGATTTGCGACGTTTAGACCCTTGAATTTGTTCAAGCCCTGGAGCGAGACGATCTTGCTGAAGGTGACGCCGTATGCACGAGAAATGCCGCTGACGTGGATGTGTGTATCGCCCTTGACCATCACTTTGACCGTTTCTTGCTGCATAAGGTGCTCGTTGAAGGTCGTAAATACGGCCTGGTCCGATATAGGAATCTCCTGGCTTACATTGACGGTTTGCAAAGCGTCGGACGTGGTCTCAGGGAAGTTGATCTTGGCAATTGCTAAGGGAGGCTCTACATCTGCGAGATACATAGTCCCCTCGAAACCGTCTATAGTGGCGTGGGTCGAGCCGTCCGTAGTGATTGTTGAGTTGATAGCCATGTTCAAGGAATTGGCCTGGACATGGGTGATGACAATTCCATCGATAGTCAATGTTGCTTCGTCAAGTTTTTGCTGAGCCATCCTTGGGACAGCCACGAGTAATCTGCAGAATGTATCAGTAGAGCTGTCAATACTTGCATACATGGTCCGCTAAACTCACATGCAAGGCACAACGATGACTACCGCGATAACGAGTATCGCAACATAAACCCACCAAAACCGCCTACAGTGCCCTTTCGAGCTTTTGCTACCCGTCACCTTTCTATGTGCCGCATTTTCGACTGTCGTGCTTCCTTCTTTAGCTGGCTCCGACATGGCTCCGTTTTCTCTCCTTTCCCTCTCCTCTCTCTGTGGCCAGATCTAGGGGTGCCTCCTTTCGCTGGTGCAGAACCGAGAAACCAGAAAGTTCGCAGTTCAATTATGACGTGAAAGGGGAAGCGCGAAACGGATAGATCAACACAAGGATGATAGACGGGGTCGTCTAGTCCTTTAAACCTGCAGAATATCATGCATAGGTAACCAACGCCGTTGCCTCGCACGATACAATTACACAGCTCTGGGATACGAGATGCAGGAGGACAGGAGGACAGGGGCGGCAGACCATCATTCTCGATCTCATAACCTTAAGCAGCTGCGCTTTCCGTAATTCGACATATATACCTTCAATTAGGTAACTACTACCTGTTTCTTTGCATTCATAGCTTCCAGAACAGAATAAGAGGCGCTGCTATTTCGGCAAGGTCGACCGTACCCGGCCGCTCGATGACCAAATTACATTTACAATGCCTTAGCTCTCTTACACAACAGGACGCTCGGCCAATGGGAGGGAGAAGCACGAGGAAGTCCTTCCTGTTTTGTAGTAACTTAAGCGCCTCTATCCCGGAGGTACGTAATTAGGGGAAGTATGTCATCTGTGAGAAGGGACGGGGTAGGCCGAGTCGGGCAAACACCATGTATCTTAGGGTTAGTAGCGTCTCGATCCCTCGGCATCACGAGCGAACACATGCTGATGTTCTACACGTTGTCTACACGTTGTCTACCTAAGATTATTGGAGAAATTTGTTTGCAAACTTCGGTCGTGTCGCACAAAAGCTGTACGGAAACGCGCGAGGTGCTCTGTGTAACTTGTAGTCAGACGCGGATTGGGCCGAGCCCAGCACCCACTCTCATAATCTAGGTGCCTAATGCAGGCCTCGGAAGGACAGGGTGGTCCAAGAAGAGCAGTAGTGTCGAGGAGGAAACCTGGGGAAGCGAGGCAAGTTTCACACCTCTCCATAGGTTTGTAATATTCTATCGACGGAAAATAGCCCCGTCAACTTTTGAAAGATGAGTTAGGTAAGTGGCCGCTTCCACATACAGTACAAGGCATCCTGTCAGTAACGTGTATAAAATTACATGTAAGAGGTTTCCCCATTACATATATTGTTAGTTACCTACCTAGGTACACAAGTCGACATATAAGTCAAAGCCTCATAAACCGCCATAGGAAATAGCCTCCTCTATCTCGGTTATACGTGAAAATTCCAGTAACGAGAACACATAAGGACGCACTGAAGTTCGCGGAGGAAAATCCCTGATGAGTCTTCGGTGGGGACAGCTTCCCGACGTCTGAATTGTATGTCATTCAGACCGAGCCACGAGCTTCCTCCTCATCGAGTTGTATTCTGTCGAGAAATACTCACTACGAAAAATTTTCTTCAAAAAGGCCAGGCGCATGATGAGACCGCTTTAATTTCTACATGTAGACCTCTATATATCTAAGCCCGAGAGCCTGCATTATGATAGCCATAACTATGATAACAACTTAGTCGAACAGGGAAGCGTCGAAATTGCTAGTCACAGCACGAATGACCCTTCCATGCGTTGGTCATACAGCTAAAAGCTCCAAGGCTCTGATAGATAATAACAACTCCTATTCATCTGTAATCATTCCACGATGCCAATTATATCCAATACAAATATAATCCCCAAGCAACCAAGGAGAACATCTCTAAACTATGCATCGCCATCTATCAGACAGACGCAACTCACAACTTAGACTTGACCTTATCCCACAGCCCAAACGTCTCCAGCCCAGCCTCCCCATCAAAGATATCCCGTTCGACCTTCCGAGAATTAATCTGCACCAAAAACCCGTCAGCAAGATCCATAATCCACGGGGAATGTAGTTCCAATGTTCCACTTACGTGTCTGGGACCCAACTGGCTCACCTTCTCCACCCCGAGTAACCTCATGCAAGTCTCCGTCTCCGCCTTGAGGACTAGTCACATCACGTCGCATCAGCTTCAATTCAAGTTAGACGTTAGAAGGAGGACGAAGCGGAACTCACTCTCAAGCGTCCTCTCGACGCCCGCCTGCCCACCAGCTCCCAGACCAAACAGCGCCGCCCTCCCGATCCCCACCGCCCTCGCCCCCAGAGCCAGCGCCTTGACGACGTCCGTGCCGCGCTTGATGCCGCCGTCGACCCACACCTCGATCTGGTCGAAGACCTGGGGGCAGTGCCGCCGGATCTCGAGCAGCGTGTGCACGGCGGGCGGCGCCGTGTCCAGCGCCCGCCCGCCGTGGTTCGACAGGATCACCGCCCGGACCTGCGGCGCGTACTTGGCCGCCAGGAACGCGTCCTCGTGCGTCTGGACGCCCTTCAGCACGATCGGCAGGCTCGTGTGCTTCGCCAGCCACGGCAGCGTGATCTTCCACGTGAGGTCCGACGCCGTGCCGAAGAAGAGCTGCTGCCCGACCCCGCCGCCCCCGGGCCTGCTCGGCTCGCCCTTCCCCTTGACCCCCGCCGCGACCTTGACCGCGTTCTTGAAGCTCTGCTTCTCGTCGAGCTCGCGCTTGCCGGGCACGGGCGCGTCTAGGGTTAGACAGACGAACTTGAACTTGTCGGCCATGGCGTTGATGCGCGCGAGCATGGACTCACTCTTGGCTCGGTCGTTCTGCACGTATAGCTGCCACCCGAACATCTGGCCGGGCTTGGCGTCAGCCACGATCTGTTCGGGGGTCATGGACGCGTTGTTGGAAATGACTTGCAAGGCGTTGAACCTGCTGCAAGCGCGGGCGATGCCGGCCTCGCCATCCGGGTGCCCTAGCCGCGCCATCGCGGCCGGGGCCACGAATATCGGTATGTCGACCTTGTGGCCCAGCAGCGTGGTAGAGGTATCGCATTTGGTGCAGTCGATGAAGACGCGCGGCCGGAGGAGAATGTCTTTGTAGACGGCGTTGTTAAACGACTTTGAAATCATATCGTCGCTAGAGGAGTAATAGTACGCCCAAGCCTTCTCCGGCATGCGCTTCGTGGCCACCTCCTCGATCTCATTGAGGTTGAGCAGGCTCTCCATTGGAGGCGGACCTTCCACGTCCTTCTTCTCCTCCTTAGCCGCTGGCTTGCTCGTCTGCACTAAGGTCTGGGGATCGATCCGACCCAGCTTTGCCTCCGGCTTGAGGTTCTCCTCCAGCGTGCCCGGTGGATGTATCGGGTCATACTCCTCCGTTGCGTCGCGGCCGGCAAGCTGCAGGATAATCTTAGAGCCTCCCGGGTGCGAGGGCAGAAACTCGGTCACGTCATAGACGTTGCCGTATAACACCACCCAGCAACTGTCCGGTGTCGTGTGCTTCACGACTGGAAAACCATACAATAAAATAGTTAGTACCGAGGCGAACTATTCGGGTATAGAGAGCACATATGCGAGTGTCCATTGTAGTAAGTCGCCAGGGCTTGTCTCACCTTCTTCTGCGCTGATGAGCTTGTCCGACATCTTCATAACATTTCCAGGCTTACCGGCTTGTCTCACACACGGGGGTACTCTATCGAGATGTAAGCAATTCTTTGTTTGAGAATCTTGGGTTAAGAAAAAGATACAACAGGTTTCGGTTATTATTAACCCGCTGCCAACCCGGCCGTTGGTCGGCATCCTCAAGTTAGTATAGCCCTGGAGCTTAGTGATCCCCCGCGGTTCGTTAGTGGGGCAACGAGCGCCCCCAGCCTCTGGGTCATTATTATTCAGGCACTCCCATTGGTTGACTTGCCAAAGTTCCACCTAAGCTCCTTCACCCCGGTGGAGAGAAAAGGAGGCAATCATGGGCTGTCCATTGACAAATAGGAACCCCAGTTGCAGCTAGAATTCTGGGATTCGACAAGACCAAGCACTGGCTGTTTGGAAAGCTATCAGGCTCAGTATTGTAGAACTAGTTTATTCACAGCTACTGTCCATGACGTGGCCATTTCTTGATTCTTTGCAAAGGTGAACACTGGAATTACATCAAGGAGTGAAGGTAGAAAGGAAACTCAACGCCGAGAAGGCCAAGCTGCTACCTAGGCCTTGAAATTCTTGAAGTGTGCTTCTAGAATGCTCCAAAAGCACAATATTAACGGGACCCTTATTCCTTGGGGTATATCTCCCATGCGTACCTAAACAAGAACTTCCTAAAACCCCATCATCCTCCGCCACACCTCTCTCTCTGCCTGTAAGAGCCTGCGGTCTCTCGCGAGTGCCTCGCGCAGACTAACACGTGGCTTGTCAACTGCCTGACGGTGGGGAGTAGAAGACTTGCTGTTTTTGACAACTCGATTAAGCCCAGGGATGCCGACAAAAACAACGAGACCGTCCTCATTGGGCTTTGTCGAAGCCGAGTCTGGTTGATCATTGATGTCCGGAAACAAAGCTGACTCCGAAGCACGCCGCTTACCTTTTATGCCACTGCTTGACTCAGACCGGGCCTGGAACGGCACGCTTCCGAATAGATTTCTGCGAACGGTACCCATCTAAGGCTCCGATGCAGGGCTGCTATTTTTTGAACTAACCTGGTTCGAATAGTCTTCGGGCGTTCGTAACTTTCCATCCTGTGTATGGCTGGTACCCTTGGCTGCCTCGACATCTCTCTTGCAGGAATCATTCGCTGGACCATTGGGATCGGGTAGTGTGGGAGTGATGCTCGGTATGGTTCGATCGAAATACTGCTGAGGCCGAGGGCCTGAAAAATGAACTGGTTCAGGGAAGGTTGTCAATTGTTGGGGTGACTTGCCAGGTCTCGTTGGCAAAGTTGGAGTGGTCAACACCGATGACGACAGTTGTCCAGGCTTACGTGGACTGTAAGGAACCGACGTATACTTGTTGCCCACTTCGTCACCAGACTCCCCGTCGCCGGATTCTTGATGCTCGGATCCCTCATTATCATTGTCGTCGTCACCATTATTCTGTAAGACTCCGGTTACCGAGCCATGCTCCATGTCTTCATCGTCGTAATAGCTATCAGAGTCGTTGCAAGAATCTTCACTCGTCTCCTCACCAGGTAGAGGGATATCAGAGAGACTAGATGGCGAGATCAAGGAGGCTGTACCGTGCGATACCTAAATACGATTGTTAACTTGAAACCTGTCGTTGCTTGTATAGCATACGAAAATGGACAGGAGCATGAATCTTACCTCAGGAACGTTGCTAGTAAGAGCACCAGACATCAACCGAGCGTTTCGATGACGTCTTAAGATCTCTGGTGAATTAGGTCGGTCATACACGGTACCGTTATCATCAAGGTGATCTATGACGACCTCGTGAAGCCGATGGAGTTGGTTGGAAATCGCCTTTTCCACGTCTTCGATTTGAACAGGCTCGGTAGAGGATGGGCTGGTTGTTGCGACGTTGTTTATATCTGCGTCAATATGTTCGCTGGTTTCATGTACTGCCGCCTTCCGCCTCTTAGAAGACAGCGACACGTTATCAGTGTGTCCAATCATGTTCTCTCTCGTCTGCATTTTGCGCTTCTTGTGAGAATTGGAAGATTGATTCTCACTTCCTCTTTCAATATTATGACTGTTCTCCCCAACTTCGTCTTCAGCCATAACCGAGTCCAACGACATTTCCTAATTGTCGGCGGTGAACTTCTTCGTGTTTTCTTTCCGTACTTTCTTCTTCACCATAGTGTCCGTCAAGGGCTCATATTCGTCTGACGTGTCCAGCTTATGCTTCTTATTTGTTGAGTCCTTCTTCTGCGACTTTCTCTCTTTGCCCTTTTTACTGCTCGTCGTCTCGTCAACTGGGGTTTGCTCCGCCATTGATGATTGGGAAGGGTGGACGGAACCTGCCCCCTCAGATTCAGGACCGGAAGATGATTCTAGAGTCGGTCTGTGCAACGCCCTGAATTTCGAATGAAGCTGCCGAATAATGTCGCGATGGTGGGTGTAATCAGACGGCGAATGTTGCGCATACGCGCTTTCCAGTTGAGAAAGCCTAGTAAGGTGGCGTTTCTCTTTCTTCTCTAGCCGATGGTGCTTTCGGAGTAGCTTATCTCGTCGTGGCCAGTCACCTAGTGTCGGCTTTGATGTCTCATCTCTTTTGGCTTCGCGGATGAGCTTCTTGTCAACCTTAATGCGCCGGGAGATCAACGCATCTGTCTTGGATGAAATGGTGCGAAGTCTCTTGTCGGATAAAGGCGTGGCGACCGTGGCCTCTGAGCTCTTGTCTACGGCGCGAGACCTCATTTGCTGAAGTCGCACTGTTTTAGAAGAGCTCGGCTGAGATGAACCAGGTGATGGAGACATGAGGCCTGCGACTGGTTAAAGTAGAGACTGCAATCGGCAACACGTCTGATGAGTTACAAGTATGAGATAGGCGAAGGGAGAACACGACAGATACTCATTGAGCACCTACCTTCTAACAACGAAGGGATGTCGAGTAAAGGAATGCGCCAGTCGCGGTCACACCTTGTGTGAGAAAGAAGAGGTGCATGTAGTGGAGTCCCTACCTGAAGGTTATTTTCAGAACAATCTCAAACCCCACTCTGGCTAAAAAACATCTGGTCCTGCTTTGCAACTTGGAAGATTTTAAGTTTGACTGCATTTGCGTCTAGGTTGCTCCCACAAAGGAGCCCGAGTCGGCGTTATGGGCAATCGCAGAGGGGTGGTGACTTCCAAAGTTGCCCACCTCACTACAGTACAGCGCCGTCACTGCGTGGGCAGTTGCTACAGGGATGGAGCTATATCGGTATCAGTATCGGCACTTCGATAAGGCGATAAGCTTATATAGGCAGGCGGTGAGAGCTTCGAGCCTAGGACTTTGCTTGCTGCTTCGGGAAATGCTCCACAATATGGCTGTGAACCTCGGCTTGGGGCTGCACGTAATGCAGATCTGAGGAATTCCCAGGTAACTTATATGATTATCGGTCTCCATACTCCGTCTTTGTCGCATCAGCCGATGATTTAAGCTGTAGAGGTATACTTATTTGTTCAGCAAGTTGCGCTCCTTTCCAGACTTTATTACTTGTATTCTATTTTCACATATTCTCAAATCGCCTCCACGCAATCTATAATTTACGTACCTAGTCTAAGGCGGCTTCTCCCAGAGCGAAAACCAAAATGAGCGGTCCGGGAGCTGGCTTCGAATATCCTCCGACCGAGGTATCATGGACGAAGCGCGATGTCTTGCTATTTGCCAATACCATAGGTTGCACGGCTAACGAGCTCCATTTCCTCTACGTTAGTTAACGCCCATGTTCTGTGCCCGTACATGCCTATGCATGCCTATGCCTCTCCCTTCTAACGATCCAGTAGGAGCTCGATCCCAATTTCTCAGTATTTCCGACATATCCGGTCATCCTCCGTAAGAGGAACCCTACTGGCCAGCCAGGCTAATTGAAACACGTGCGGCTGACAATTGGTTAGCTTTCAAGAAAAACAAACAGGAAGTCATCGACTTCTACGCCGCGCAGAAAGCCGTTCAGATTCCTGGCGTCCCCGAGTTCGATGCGCGCCGAGTCGTCGACGGCCAGCGACTGGTCCAGTTCCTCAAGCCTCTCCCCACCACATCAGCCGGCAAGAAATTCGAACTGCGCACTAAGGTCTTGGGCGTCTACGACAAAGGGCGACCGGGCACCGTCGTTGAGATCCAGCAGGACCTGGTAGACGCTGGTACAGGCGAGGTATATAACCGCGCCATCGGCAGCTCGTTCTACGTCGGCCAGGGTAACTGGGGCGGCCCTAAGGGACCCGCAACCGAGAACTTCCCGCCGCCGAAGGACAAGAAACCGGACGTCGAGTTCGAGGTCCAGACTAAGCCGGAGACCCCTCTGCTGTATCGTCTCAATGGCGACTACAATCCTCTACACGCGCACCCTGAGCCGGGCAAGAAGATGGGATTTGGTGGTGTCATCATCCATGGCTTATTCTCATTCAATGCGGCCGCCCATGGCCTATTGCAGAAGCTGGGTGGTAGCGACCCCGCTAACATCAAGGAGTTCCAGGCCCGTTTTGCAAGCCCTGTGAGGCCTGGAGATAAGTTGATTACCTCAGTATGGAGAACTGGTGATATTAAGGCTGGATGGGAAGAGATTAGATTCGTAGTGAAGGTTGCGGGCGGAAAGATTTGTTTGAGTAACGGGAGGGCGCTGATGAAGGTGGTCGGAGAATCTAAGAGCAAGCTATAACCAAGACTCTGATGATTACCGATACAATGATCATTGTCCGCGGAATTCTATATATAAAATATTAGAAATCGTCAGTTAGCATATATGAAGGTACCTATATTGTGATCTGAGCTTTCGAACTCGGAATTTTATGGGCTTAACACGCTGTGACTCAGGGGCTGCATTTCACAGTCAGTAACCGTCCACGCAGCCACGCAGCCACGTAACACCCCTCCTGTAACGCCGTAACAATTTTTGTTACAAGATAAAATATCGTTGCCTGATACCTATCAGGTCTTCGTACGTCCTTCTCAATACCGACCAAACAAAGTCGCCTGTTCCTCCAGGCGGACTTTATTAAACGGTTCCACAGCGATATATCTGTTCTCATGGCTCCAAACCCGAAGGTTGGTGACCGATTATCTTATGATGGGGCCATATGCACAGTCCGCTATATCGGCGAAGTCAGTGGCACATCCGGCACCTGGCTTGGCGTCGAATGGGACGACCCGGCTCGAGGGAAACATGATGGCTCGCATAAAGGAGTAAGATACTTCAATTGTAAGTTTCCAAACTTGTCATGTGCGACTCAATGAATGATGCTTACGCGTAAGAAGGCCGGTCTAAATCGCCAACCGCGGCATCCTTCGTGAGGCCAACACGGCCCGCAGAGAAGCCGCAGAGTTTCGTGGCGGCGGTGACTGAAAAGTACGCCTCTGAGCTGGCCAATACGAATGTAATCAAGTTCTCGAACAAGGTAGCCGAGGAAGTAGGTTTCGACAAGATCCATCGCAAACAAGCCCAACTGGCCGAATTAAGGATCGTCATCGTCGATGGCGCTCGGATCGCATCCGCCTATTCGGAGGGCGACGAACGTATCAGCAAGATTTGCCCCAAGATTTCCGAGTTAGATCTAAGCAGAAATATCTTCCAGAGGATGGGCACGGTGGTAACTATCTGCTCCGAGTTGCCCGTTTTACGAAGCCTCCGCTTGAAGTAAGTCACTTGTACCTGCAAATATTCAATATATGTCACTGACTAGGCCTAGTGGAAATCGATTTCAGGACATTCTGATTGACGAAGGGCTTCGCGATGCTCAAACCTCATTTGAAGACGTTACAGACTTAGCTGTCGAGGAGACACTCATGAGCTGGGAGGAGATATGTTACGTTGCAAACAAGTTTCAGAGTCTCTCAACACTCTCAGCTAGTGCGAACCAGTTATCATTTCTGCCACAAACTCCGGTAGAGACACTGGCATCTACTCTGGTGTCTCTAGATTTGGAGTTCAACAACTTCACCACTATCGCCGATGTTGCTAGTCTTGCCGGCCTGACCTCTCTTCGTAATCTGCACCTTAAAGGCAATACTATTTCTACCATCACTCAGGACCCATCCCAGGACCTTCCTGTGTTTCCAGCAGGTTTGAAGTACCTGGACTTGTCATACAACCAAGTGTCATCATGGGCCTTCGTCGATGCGCTTCCGACATGCTTTCCAGGCTTGACATCGCTCCGCATCTCCCACAACCCTATCTACGATAACCCAGACCCGGAGTTCTCCACCCAATCCAAGTCACTCACGGAGGAAGCGTACATGTTCACAGTAGGTCGCTTGGCGAACCTCAAGACCCTAAACTTCGGCACGATATCGAATACCGATCGTCAGGACGCGGAGATGTTTTACCTGGCTCGCATTGGCAAGCATCTAGCTGCGGTCCCGGAAGGGAGGGAGGCAGAGGTGATCAAGCAGCATAGACGCTACGCTGAGCTCTGCGAGCTGTACGGCCCGCCGGTTGTCAACAGACGGAAAGAAATCAACCCCGCTTTCCTGGAGGCCAGGCTGGTCACGGTGCATTTTACCTTCCATACTCTCGGCGAGAAGAGCGATAGCGTCGTGGAGCGAACGACTAGAATCCCAAAGAGCTTTGATATTTATGCCGTCAAGGGGATTGCCGGCAAACTCTTCGGGGCGAGACCGCTTGCCCTGCGTTTGACCTGGGAGACGGGCGAGTGGGACCCCGTAGCAGGGTTTGATGACGAAGTGGAAGACAGTAGTGACGAAGAAAATGAGAACGAGAAGCAAGAGGCGGTAGATACCGACGATTTAGGCGAGACCTCCCAGCTGGACGGCAAGACAGGGAAGTGGGTCAAGCGAGAGGTAGAGCTACAAGACGGGCCCCGGCAGCTTGGGTTCTGTGTTGACGGCTTGGAAGCAAGAATCAGGGTTGAGCTTCGATGATGAAGGAAGCCTTAATTGGACCACGCCTACTGAACATTGATAGAAGCAAGCGAGCGATGGCGTCTAAATAGAGGTGAAGGGTGTCAAGCAAATCTGAGACAAACTGACAAGCGTCCACGATGAAGATTTGTCCATGTCAAGACAACTCATTATATATACCAACGTTTCGTTCCAGCGATGTCTGACAAACTCGCGCGTCCATTGGCCAGCCTATAATTATCAAACGGGGGCGCCTTGCATTGCCGACAGAACAAACGAATGCAAAACAAGAGCCCAAACGACACAGCTGGGTATTTGTCTCTAGCAGGCAGCTACCTATATTATAAACATAAAACCGAATGACCACATCCACGTAGCCCACATACACGATCTTGCTGTGACCATTTCGCCCGCCGCCAAAACTCACCCTGAGATCCGTGGAGTCTAGAGTACGACAACGGTCCCCTGGAAGGCGAGATCACGAGCAGCATGAACAACCAACTAGCCAGTGAAGGTGGCAGCGGAGGAGGAATAAGGGTACCATCAATTAGCCAACACCAAGCGAACAGCCCCAGGTCCAACTGCCTGTCCCATATTCCTCAAACCAACGATCCTCACGCCTCGAACCAGGAACAGAATCAAACAAAAGCCCAAATTCCCCTACCGCAGCACTTCGTCGTGCGTCCCGGTGTGACGAAGCATACGGCATCAGGCACAGTGACGAGCCCAGGCCCTATCGTGCCGCTTGTGGCTGTAGACCAATTGCCTGAATGGCTCGACCTGTCCGGCGTGCCGCGCGAGCTGAGCGTCGAGCAGACCGTCGGCCTCACCAACCTGGGCACTGCTATTCGGAACCCCGAGTTCTACACGGTGTACATGCACCGCAGCTTCGAAGCAGCAACAGCAGCAATCGCGTCGGATAACATTGCGATGCCAGCACCGACCGCCCAAGCACGCCGCCCCGGACAGATGGACCGGGTTCAGCACACGCAGGCGCAGACGCTACCGCACCGACTATATCCTACCGCAAGAGCGGAGGACAAGGACAACGAGCTGCTTATACCAGTCAACAGCCCTGTAGTAGCATCCGCCTCTCAACCGGCACCACCAGGAGCAGTTTCAGTGGCGGGGGCGCCGGCATCAACTACGAATCCCGCCACGACGTCCCCTACCAGCGGAAGTCGCAACAACGGTCTACCCAGCAGAACAAGGGGAAACAGCAGCACCAACACCAGCCCGCCTAAGCAGCAAAATCCCGGCGTGGCCAGCAACATACCCATAGGATTACACCCACGTCTGCCCTCCCCCACAGCGACAGGCAGCACACCGCCAGCCAACAGCAACCCCTACCCCGTCCTGCACCACTACCCCCAGCTCCCCCCTCACCCGCACCACCACCATCCGTACGCCATGCCCATAGCCGCCGCTCCCCCGCCGTCCATGCACCCAGCAGACCGCATGCTGCAGTCCTGGTACCAGCCGCTAAACCCGTACTCGCACCACAAGCCGTCCGCCGCAGCACCCGCGCGCCAGAAGAACAACCCCGGCAACAGCAACAACAGTAACAACAGTAACAACACTACCGCAGGGGGAGGTGGCGGCAGCGGCAGCAGCAGCGTCGCCAGCATATACTGCCGCCACTGGTGCCACCGCGGCACCTGCCGCTGGGGCACGCAGTGCCGCTACGCGCACGCGATGCCCGCGACGGCCGAGGGCCTGCGCGAGGTCGGCCTGGCGCACCCGCCGGCGTGGTGGACGGCCGCGGTGAACATCGGCCTGGCGTACGGCGGCGGCGTCGGCGGCTTCGGGCTCGGGGGGCTCGGGGGAGCGGCGTGGTACCCCCCGGGTCGCCACCACGGCGGCGGAGGCGGGGGCAAGAAGGCGCAGAAGGACAAGGACAAGGACAAGGAGAGGAACGGGGGCAAAGAGGGAGGAGAGGCGAAGGAGAAGGACAAGGACAAGGAAAAGGGCAAGGATAAGGATAAGGAGAAGGATGGCGCGGGGAAGGGTGGGAAGAGTGTAGTAGAAAATAAGAACGGAGGAGGAGCGGGACCGAATGTGAAACTGGAAAAGAAAGATACTAAGGCGGAAAAGGCTGGAGCGGTAGGAGGAGACCAGGGGAAGAAAAAGGTCGAGGAGCAACCAAAGGAAGAGCAGAAGTTGGTTGAGATCTAAGAAGATCAGTAGGCGGGAATCTCTGTACGCACTCTGACATCCATATCGGGAAAAATGCACTGTTTGTCGAACTTCATAGCGAACTGAGGGCTGTATTTGATATCACAGCTAGGAGTTGCTGCTCCTTGAGTAGTAACATAGGTAGGTAGGTAAAAGCATCAGACTCACAACTCCAACCATGCTCGCAGACAAAAGGAACACGGCTAAAGGCGTACGTACGTACACAACCGCCGCTGGAACGTGGTAGTTCCGTAGCGTAGCAAACATTATCTCGTTATTGAACTTTGTACAGTTGTCTCCATTCCCTCCTCTTTCTCCTTTCTCCGGTGCCCTCTCATAGCCTACCCATCTTACCGGAGAGCTCACCAACTTGTTTCCTAACGACTACTTAGAAGGCCATCTCCTTCTTGATCTCGGCGATCGCCAGACCCGGGTTCAATCCCTTGGGGCAAGTTCGCGTGCAGTTGAGGATAGTGTGGCATCGGTACAAGCTCATCGAGTTGTCGAGCGCGGCCTTGCGCTCCGCCTTGCGCTCGTCTCGCGAGTCGGCCAGCCAGCGGTACGACTGTAGCAGGATGGCGGGGCCCAAGTACTCTTCAGCGTTCCACCAGTATGACGGGCACGATGTCGAGCAGCATGCGCACAGGATGCACTCGTACAGACCGTCTAGTCGTCGGCGTTCGGCCTTGCTCTGTCGGTATTCCTTACCCTAGATAATCACGATGGTTAGTTCCGACACATCAATCCAGGCCAATTGGCTACGTACATCTGGCGAGGGGGTATCTCTCTGAAGATAAGGCTTAATGGACTTGTACTGCTTGTAGAAGTGCGTCAAGTCGGGAACGAGGTCCTTAATTACGTAAGTGTGAGGTAGAGGGTAAATCTTCATCTCGGTGCTGGTATCCGTGGGAATGCGGCCTGCGGAAGTCATGTATGTTAGCTGCGTTCACATTCAATTGCTTGTTCCTCGTCGCCAGGTCAGGACACCTACATAAGCAAGCCAATGTGTTGGTTCCGTTGATGTTCATGGCGCAGCTTCCGCAGATGCCCTCTCTGCAACTTCTGCGGAACGTCAAGGTCGGGTCCAACTCGTTCTTGATCCTAATCAAGGCATCGAGTACCATGGGTCCGGTCTTGTTCAGGTCCAGCGTGTACGTCTGCATTTTCGGCTTCTCGGTCGGGGTGTCAGGGTTCCATCGGTAGATCTGGAAGGACTTCATGCGCGTGTCGGTGCTGCTTTTGGGGTTCGCTTCGACGGTGGCACCACCTACAGATGCCATTGATCTGACGAACATGGCCGGAAGTGCCGCCGAGCGCGGTGACGGGCCTCGTGAGGCCGCAGCCAGCAGTCGCGACGAGGTAGAGCGAAGAGCTGCCATTGCGGGCGGATCCGGGAGAGCTGGAAGCTTGATTGGTCGAATCCCCTTCCTTGCCTGGCAGTAGAGACAAAACGTATTGAACGCGAAGTAGAAGGCCTAGGGGAATAGGGAAATGTGAAGTTAACGAAATTGAAATAATGCGAATTGACCCCCGCAGACACAGATCTTCTGGGCAGAGGTTTGTATTGTTACAGGAAATAGTGGCAAAGAGAGTGTCTTCATCATCGAACTTTCCACTTTCCACTTTCCACCCGACCCGGTTTGCCCTCGGCTATTGGCATGTGAGATTCCAACCAATCACATGCTTTCAATTAATCAACCTGCACGGGCCGTCTTCTCTTCCGCTCGAGCTTGCACAAGGGAGCCCTGTCACACTTAGTGCCATCCCGAGCCACATGCCCGAATAAATCTCCACAGTGAACCAATCAACGAGCCGATCAAATCGCGTCGTCAATGGTTGCACTGCAGCCACTTACTAAGTAGAGCGTCCGCCAACCATATCAAGCCAATGACTGAAGGCGTATTTGATTTTCCTACATGTAGCGAAGGAAGTCTAGGTGTGGCGTCTACGGTTAAAAGACTTGCGTTGAGATTCCTACTCGTGGTTGGTTTTGGTATTCGCATATGTATTACAGAAGCCATTGAAGTACCAGCAGAATAGATCCCTCGTCATAAAAGGAATTGAAAGTCTAGTTTAATGTGACTGCAACCCTTTGTTTTCCCTCTTACCGTTGAATACTCCGACGTTCAATTCTTCCCACTGGCCTTGTCGTATTAGCAAGGTAGTAAACCGCATTAGTTAAGGGACAATACACACTTCTTCACCTTAGAAAGACATATATCTCTTATCCCACTCATCGCTCACTAGCCATCCGGGAAGAGTAGCGCTGCTATAATCCATGGATAACAAACGTTAGTAACTACATGCGGCCAATACAAAGCTTCATGGCACGTATGGACGGCAAGCACAAATTTACTTACCTCCGAGCAACATATCCTCGGTAATATCCTCATCACTTAAGTTAAGAAGATCGCCGTACTGCACGTAGTCGTCGAAAGTGTATTCATAAATACCATCTTCGTACTCGTCATCGTCGTCATCTTCGTTATCTTCGTCATCGTCGTCATCTTCGTCATCTTCATCATCTTCATCGTCTTCGTCGTCATCATCGTCATCATTCTCACTCCAATCTTCCACGTCTACATCGTTACATATTAGCATATACAACGATTAATAGATGAATATGCTCCACTTACTATCGTCCTCTTCAGATTCCGTAAGTTCGCTCTCCAGAACCAAATTTCCAAGAGCCTCCTTCAGGTCAGGTCCGGCGCAAGAGATGCTGTAACCGCCATCCTTAAACCTAATAGTGAACAATCCGCTGCCTCTATGTACTCTTAGGTTATCCAAGTGCACCTCTGTAAGGCCGCTACCGACGCGGGCTAATTGGGCAGCAAATCCAGGCCACGCGCTGAGAGCGGATGAAGTTCCGGATTCAGCACCGGGCAGAAGCAACCCGCTCGTCTTCAGTTTTCGCAGGGTTGTCGAGCACTTTCCTATGATGGCAAGGAGATGGCTGTGATGAATCTGAATTGTATTGAGTTCGAGTTCGCATAGTTTCGGCAAGGCCAGAGATCTAGGCGGCTCCAGTCCGGGTGGGCCGTCATAACCTTCGTCCGATATTGGAGCTGCTAACCACTGGAAGAATAAGCAAGACTGCCGCGAGTGATCAATGCATAGACGTTTGACCTGTGTCATACGGGACAGGAACCTGCGCAAGTGATACGTCTCGATCTTATATGGTTTCTGTCCTTTGGGTGCGATTAGGCGTTCGACTGACTCGGAATTGGGATGAGTTCGGATTTCCACGGCTTCAAGGTTGGAGAGAACCGGCGAGACCAGCTTCTCCATGAAGATTGGGATATTGAATACATCATCGCCAATATCGGCGTCGTCCATACAAAGTTCGAGTTGTTTCGGCGAGGAGCCGGATTTTCCTAGTGCAACGAGCACACTCTGCAAACAGCTCCTGGATAGTGCCTTCCGCTCCGAAGCCCACGTCGGGTCCCAAAGACGCCTGAATCTTGGGTTGAATGAAATCTCTTCTATCTGAGAGATTCCATAACTAGACGGGCCACGGTACACGTGCAGATCTTGCCACGGCTCTCCGCGGATCCCCACCGCTTCGAGGTTGAGGTTGCGGAACGCCTCGATAAGCATGTGCTGGTCATAACCAGTGGTCATGAACACTACCTGGTCATCACACATTCGGTTATATCTCTCCTCGCCAACGTTCAATTCGTCACTCGAACGCCATGCTGGGCTGGGGACCAGTTTAGGGATGAGGAGCTCGGTTGTAATGACCACATGTTTAAGGTAAGACGAGAGGCGAGACTTCGATATGTCAACGAGACCCTGGAGGCTATATTCAGTACGCATGAACTGACGCTTGCTGAAGTATCGCAATGCAAACGCTCGGAAAAGCGAGGCTTCGATACTGCTACAGACCAAGCGGACGGCTCGATAGTCTGGGGTATCAAGGTAGGAGGCTATCTGGGTGATGATCTCCAGGGGAAGAGACGTTAGATTTGGCGATGACATTTTCAATACTATGAAGGTAAATGCACGCGAATGCGTACACTGGCCCCATAAGTGTTGGCGGTGGTAGCTAATCAATGACTAGGTATGTATACAGAATAATTACAGGTTTATGTTTTTTGTCTTGGAAGTTTGTGGGTAGTTTATAGGTGCCTTATTGGAGTATTGGAGTGTCAGAGTGTCGTGCCCCAGTGAAAACGAGCTCGGGAAATGTGAAACGCGGAGAGGTACTTAGGTAGGTAGCGTGGCTTGCCTGCACCTACTATACATACATCTCAGGGACAACATGCGCCTCAGCACATGCCAAAGTCCTGAATTCCGGGCAGCCGGGGTGGGAGGGGCACACAGCTGCTGCCGCCTGTTCTTATAGCTGGAGGTACATAACGTAGAGTAGTGGAATCTGCCCAGATTTGCCCCGCAAGCACGGTCCAGCCACGAAAAATATACGGATTCCGCCACTGAAAGGACGGACTATCCATGTATGTATGTACCACCGAGACGAGCTGTGAGAAAGTTTATGACGGATTTGTGGCCACCGATGGAAAGCCACCTCAAGTCAGA
The DNA here is from genome assembly GCA_022578575.1 of Hypoxylon sp. FL0543. Classification (NCBI taxonomy): domain Eukaryota; kingdom Fungi; phylum Ascomycota; class Sordariomycetes; order Xylariales; family Hypoxylaceae; genus Hypoxylon; species Hypoxylon sp. FL0543. The sequence goes on along the minus strand of MU393990.1, from coordinate 645,995 downwards.
CCACGATGCTCTCGAAGACACATAATGGAATACCATTGAAATCTATAATCGCGTGTCTTCAGTATCAAACAAGGCCGCCGTTTCCTCTTGCGACTCTCCTGTGCCAGCACGACCACCGCGTGCGGCCTTTCTCATCGCAGCCCATTCTTCCTCGAGATCGATCACACGAACCGCAAGGAGAAGCAGAACCTACGCGCAGGTTTACCTACCATGCCGCCGCATCCTTCTCCGCCAAATATAAAAAGTTCGACCCGAATACTCATGTCTTCCACTTCAATCCTTACAACCGCATCCAGACCCAAAAGCGGCCGAAAACGAAGCGTCCGGCTAGCGGCCAAGATGCCTTCTTCATAAGCCGTGTAGGCGACACTAATGCTGTCGCATTTGGCATCGCCGATGGTGTCGGTGGATGGGAGGACTCCGGGGTTGACCCGGCGGACTTCTCTCACGGCTTCTGCGACTATATGGCCGCGGCGGCATACGAGCATAAACAGAATACGGGCGAGTTGACATTGACGGCCAGGTCACTGATGCAGAGGGGATATGACGATGTATGCAAGGACGGCTCTATACACGCTGGGGGTAGTACCGCTTCCGTTGCCATTGCGAGTGAGGACGGCAAGCTGGAAGTAGCCAACTTGGGGGACTCGGGATTTGTGCACCTGCGCCTGAATGCTGTCCATAGCTATTCAGAGCCGCAAACCCATGCCTTCAACACGCCTTACCAGCTGTCCATTGTGCCAGCCAGCATGCTCGCACGCGCTGCAGCATTCGGTGGAGCTCAGCTGTGCGACTATCCCAAGGATGCGGACGTCACACAGCACACACTAAAGCACGGCGACATACTGATCTTCGCGAGCGATGGGGTATGGGATAATTTGTTCAATCAAGACGTGCTCCGGATCGCCAGCCAGCTAATGGTCGGCCTTGGAGCGTGGAAAACAAGCGACGGTGGCATACTTGTTGCTGACAACTTGAAGCCATACACCCAGGCTAGTGACTCGGCACAGAGGCCCTTGACGCTTCAGAGCGCGTTGGCGGTCGAAATTGCAGGAGCAGCCAAACTAGCCAGCACGAACCAGCGACTCGATGGGCCATTTGCCAAGGAGGTTCAGAAATACTACCCTCAGGAGAACTGGCGTGGCGGCAAGGTCGACGACATCTGTGTCATTGTTGTAGTGGTATCGGAGGATGAAAAATCAGATCCAATCAAGAGCAAACTATAGAATATTCTAATTTTGTAAGCCGACCTAGTTTTGCAGACTTAGAATTTGCATCATCAGGCGTTCAAAAAGAGGAGCAGACTCGATTTCTAACAAGCATTCCAAGGTTCCGTGTAGACGAGCAAACAGGCAAGATAGGCAAGATGGGCTTCAAGTTTCTTGTATAGGTAGTATGATTTTATCATGTTACTCTTGCATTCTACCCTACATATATGTAATGAGGTAGATTTTAGAGCTCACGCAGAGAAACCCATTATTTATAACCGTACCTGCTCTCGGCACCCTGCTATGGCTTCTTAGCACCCAGATACTTCCGTCATTTGCTTTATAGGGGTAAATACTAAATCTTTATCGTTTGATTAATTAATACTGTTAAGGGATCTATACATTGTACGAACGCATCTGAGGCAGCCTAATCTAAGTAGCGAGCATCGTCAAGTATACATAATGTAGGTATGCATGAATGAATGAATGTATGCATGCACGTAGGGAGCTGACGGGGGGCCTCTCCTGTGCTCACCAATCGCCAGGTACATGCAACGAGGGTCTTATCGATACGGCAAGGTATGTACTTTAGATGCACGTGTTTGGCCAATTGGACTTTTCGGCGTGGGGCTTTCCGACGATCCGTGATTGTCGAATGCCAGGCTCTCCCCACAAAGTACCGGTGTACATGTTGCCAAGCTCTAGGTGGGACTCCGACCCGTCTGTCCACACACGCCGGTTCGATTCTTGGCCTGCAATTGCAAACTTCAACAATCCCTCTCCTCTAATTGGTATCGCGTCTAATTTCTTGCCAATTCGTCCATGCCTGTAGAAGAGATCGCTGACTCACGACGCGACCATGGAAAACATACTCCCGCATTCAGAGGAGTTTCTACCGGACTCTCTCCAAGTTCCTGTCGGCGCTGATCCCTTCTCGATAACTGATCCCACCCAAGCCTTCAACATCGGTGTAGTAGACGCTTCTCCGTCGCAGACTCATCCTGACCTGCCCGAGGACGCGTCAACTCATACTAGCACTAGTGATGCGAGTAGCTTGAAGCGCTCCAAGCCGCACGATGAGCCCGAGGAAGGATGGCAAATTGTAGATAACCGCTCGTCCAAAAAGACCAAGAAGGACAAGAAGGACAAGAAAATCCCTAGCCCACAATCAACCAATTATCCTTCCATCACATTCAACTACAATGCCAAACTTCAGTCCAAGATCGCTCTCGATTCACTTCGGAATCTTATCCTATACATTTTCGCCGAAGGCTCCGCTCCACAATGGGTTGCCATCTCCCAACGACCACAGTTCCGCAAGATTGTCGCAATCATGGTACCGGGACTGGAGGAGGCTATGTTTAAACAGGATGTGGACTTCGCGACATACAATGACCAGTCTCTCAATCCCGACCGGCCGCGAGTGTTGACATCTCCCGACGACTATTACCCTCGACTGCTGAAAAAAAATGAGCTTCCCGAGATCTTGAAGGATTTCGCCGACATGTTCCCCCACCTGTGGCCCGTCAAGACGCCGGGTAATGAGAAGTTCGGCCACATACGTTCGCCGATGGGTACGATACTCACGGCACCAATTGAGAAGTCAAAGGAAGAGAAGTCCCAGAAGGGAGTCCAGGCTGCGAAGGAACCGAAGGGTTGGAAAGACGAGCGCACGAGAATAACCGAGTTCCTCACCATGCCCGAAGACTTCCAAGCGAATGGATACGTATTACACCCCGCTTGTGTGCCGCCCGAACGGCGCAAGTATTTCCAGGATCTAGCAGGATGGGTACATACCAACGTGGAGAATTTTGAGGATGGCGATGTTCCGGAAGAGGATATCCAACAAGGAAGTATCACAGCCGGCCGAGAAGTCCTCGCTCTTGACTGCGAGATGTGTATGACGGGGCCGGAAGAATTCTCGCTCACAAGAATCAGTCTTGTCAATTGGGATGGAAGCGTCGTCCTCGATGAACTAGTCAAACCAGACAAGCCGATCGTCGACTATCTGACTCGATTCTCCGGCATTACGGAGGAAATGCTGGCTCCAGTGACCACAACCCTAAGAGATATACAAGCCAAGTTGCTTGAGATCCTCCATCCTCGCACAATTCTTGTTGGACATTCCTTGGAATCAGACCTAAAGGCATTGCAACTCACTCATCCTTACATCGTCGACACGTCTATCCTCTTCCCTCACAACCGAGGACCACCGTTGAAGAACAGTCTCAAATTCCTGTCGCAGCGATTCCTCAAACGCGAAATCCAGAAAGGTGTCTTAGGCCATGACTCCGTTGAAGACGCAAAGGCGTGTCTAGACCTCGTAAAGCAGAAGTGCGAGAAGGGCAAATCTTGGGGCAACCATGAATCTCAAGGCGAGAATTTATTCCGACGATTGACTCGAACTGGCAAGTCTTACCGCGCAAATGGCGGGGTTGAGGCCAAAGGAGGCGTCCAGGTTGGAAAGACTAGCGCTATGGTTGACTGGGGCGACCCAATGAAGGGCGCCGGAGCCGCTTCGACGTTCCCTATCGGATGTAAATCAGACGAAGACGTAGTGGAGGGGATCATACGTGCCGTCAAGGGCGATCCCGTCGGCGAAGAGATACCGTCCGGCGGCGTGGACTTTGTCTTTGCTCGATTCCGCGAACTGGAGGCTTTCCAAGGATGGTGGAACAGCAAGAGCGATCCACCGCCTCCCAATCTCTCCCACCTGTCCCTCGAGAACTGTGTGCAGAACCTTACTCAGCGCATCAAGCGCGTCCATGATTCACTGCCTCCTTGTACCGGCTTCATCGTGTTCAGCGGGTCCGGAGACCCACGCGAGATGGCCCGTCTGCAAGGTATGCACGCGCAGTACAAGAAGGAGTACCAAGCTCCCGGGAGCGATTGGGACAGTCTCACCGTCAAGTGGACGGATGTAGAGGATCAAGCGTTGAGGAAGGCAGTTACTATTGCACGAAATGGCATCGGTTTCATAGGAGTGAAATAAGGTGACCTATATGCGCGCGTTTTGCGATGATATATATCAGGGCGGTCCTCTCTTTAGAGTGTACGACTATTTAGCAGCTGACGAAAATAGGAAAGGGAAAAGGGGAAAGTGGCACATGAGACACGAGTCACGAGCATGCTTTAGCATTAGGATTGCGATACCCATTTCATACTCTTCTATATGGACACTCGGACGGCATACAAGGTGGTCAACATATTGGTGAGCTTTTGATAGTCTGTTGCTGTACGTTTTTCTTCCTTGACGCGTTACAATGCGCTCAAATGATTCCCTATGGGCATCTAAAGATCCCATCCTCGTGGTATCAAAGGTTTCTAAGCTAGGTGGCTCCTATGAAGCAGAACACTTGAGAACGCTAGGTTCACAGGTAGACAATCAATTGAAACTTATCTTGGCCTTATTACAAGGAATCAGTATCATTTCTTTACGCCTATTTCACAATTTGGAAGTTCGAAGGCAACATTGAAGGGGATGGGATTTCTCATCGCTTATCATTTACCCAGGTACCTCGCATCGACTAGATACATGGGTACTTAATGCCGATCCACCAACCCCATGTTTTCATGCAGGAACCCGCCAGAGCCAATCGCCCGGGGGACTACCATATCATTTGACTCGCATCCACGACTTGGACCCCAGAAGCTTCACTTGCACAACTTCGTCGTCTAAAAGCAGGGCCAAGCTCATTAATGGCACTTATAATCTCAACTCATTACGAAATTATCCGTCTCTCATGGAGCGAGTAGACTGCAACTGTGCGGGCTGCGACCAGCGCCTCGGCCAGTTTTTCAATATTTGGACCAAGATTGGTAAAAGCTATATCAGCCCTATCATCGGTGATGGCGATAACTTGAGGGCGCCCAAATCAGGCCCTATACGGCTTGGAGAGGAACAGACATTGATAGAACAGTGGTACGGTTCAGATCAAGCCCCGTGTATAATTGATTTGAGCTGACCGGTATCCATTCATAGCCATCTACAAGACGTATCATGCCTTCATTGTCGTGCCACCATTGGATTGCGATGTCTAGACACACCTGTCAATCATGTTCTACACAAGTAAGTATTTCATGTTTTCTCAGTGTTGGGACGTGATTAACTGATTATTGTAGTGGCCAACTGTTCCTGCGGCTTTCCTCTGTCAAGATCATTGCTACGAATGGTGATGATCCTGTTCAACTGACCATTCAGAGGACCCTCAAGCTGAAGGAAGCCTCACGCAGTAGCTCCACCGGTACTAACATGCCTCCGGGATCCCAGAGCGGTCCTCATACGTTTACTGGCAATAAAGGCCCTTCAGAAATACGTGAACAGCTCTTAGATCACCTTCAGGCTCAACTAGACGCACAGAGAGAAGAAATCCAGAGGTTAAATCGATCAGGTTTTCAAATGGCCTCTTCTTTCGACAACGCTGTAATGCGTGTTGAAGGCGATCTCAAGAAGTTGAGGGAGTCTATGGAAGGCTTGCAAGATGACCTAAAGACTCATCACTCCATGACCACCAGCACGAAAGATGATGTCACGTTACTCAGATACGACATTGATGAGGTGAAAAGCGCCTTACAGGTCAATTCGTCTTATTCTAATATTGAGGTCGAACTTGCTTTGGCTAAGCAGGCAGTCGAGGATGTGCGCCTCTCTCTATGCGGATACCTCGATAAATCAGCCGAGGAAAAACAAGCGCATGAGACAGTCATCTCAGACTTGGAGTCAGTGTCGCGCGATCTAAATCATTTCCGGGAAGAACTAGAAGAAACGAAGAAAATTACAGCGGAAAGCATCTCGAAAGCGAATACTTCTGCTGAAGAAGTAGTTGGGCTGAGAGCTGAAGTGAAAGCCCTTAGAGAAGAGTTGGCCCAAGAGCGATCGCAGAAGTCTCCACCTGCCGATCCTGAGTTTCCATCGCGAGAGATCGATATACTCACAAGCAATATTACCAAGATCGGCCAGAAGGCAAACCAGGTTGACAGTCTTCAAATGGAGTTTGAGCTATTCAAAGAGCGGCTTCAGAGAATAGAGAAATCACGCACATCCAACAGCCAAGACACAGCAGACGTAGAAACACAACCCAGGAATTCCATACAATTTCCGCCTGGGGGGTCAAGACATAAGAGGAAGCATAGTCCTCAGCGGGAAGTAAATGCCAATTTAGACACACCTTCAGCTCTTTCCTCGAGCAAAAGACAGACGCGAGCACCTCTGTCTAGCTCTCCCCCGTCTATTCAAGTCCATAAATCGAAAGGCGAAGCGTCTGAGTCTCCGCGGCTCACAAAGTCAGGCAAAATTGACAAAAGATTTCTGAAGGGACGGCCAAGGCGAGACTCGAGACTTGCGGCGGTACACGATACAATCCCAGATGGCTGAGTGTGTACTTCTCAATAGTTGCGTCTCGAATATCATGGTTATGAGGTACCAAATTCGGCCTCCATGACTTCCAACGCGAACCCTGCTAGCACTTGTATCGGTTCTAAAATTTCGTTCTCGAAGAAACGTCTCTCTTCTGAGCCATTTGGATTCCTAGTAAAGGCATTGGCCAGGGCCTTTTTGGTGTCCCGGCCCGGTAAAATCTCGATATCGTTAAGAAAGTCTTTCGCTTGGAGATACACCGGCGACTCTTTTGAGTAAAGTACCTGCCAATCATGTAAAGCCATTGTCAGGAGTGTCTGGCACATGGTTACTCGATCCATCTTGCCCAGAGCTCGGGAAATTCTGGCCATCAGGCTTGTGCCTGTTGCGGGATGGGGCCTTGCGGAAATGGTCTCGCTCAACAGCTTCGCAACTGTGAGTAAGCCCATCACTCTGAACCCATAGAAGGGCCAATGTGCCCTATATGGACAAACATTCAAGGCAAGAAAACATGCGACAGCCAAGCTGTACGTGATGTTATACTGATAATTAAAATAGGCGTTTGCATCTTCGAACACAGAAGGCAATGGTTCAACGGCGTATAATCCCGCGTTTCGAAGTTGTGCGCACAGCTTCCAACGCCGACAGAGTTCTCTGCGGGTTTCCGCGGGGTTCAAATCCGGCAATGGTGCTCGGCACGTCGAATATATCGCTTCGATATTCTGTTGAAGGGATGGACTTGAATTTACAAATTGTTTAACGGGCGGATGGCGCAGTTTGTTCAGGTCAGGGACCAGACTGAACGAATTTAGTTCGAGGTGTGGATATCGCTGGCAGACTTGGTAGACGTCCAGATCTTCTCTGCAGCGAGGACAAGCGCAGTCGAAATAATAACGCATCTTCAGAGATTTCTGCCGCTGCGGACGGCTCGCGTGGTGGTCTGACACGAAAAGGGGCTGTTAGCAGCCTCAATGCAATATATATACCCCTAATGCCGAACCTACCGATATAGCTTATTTCAATCTCTTGGCCTTCCTTGATCTCCCGGTTCGCGTGCAAGATGGCGTCCCGGCCTTCGAACGTGACGAATGCGTTCGGTATGCAGGAGTGGTTGAGCATCGCCAGCGCGGGTCCGCTGTAGAATCCATTCTGACCGATGTCTCCCGCGCCTCTGCTGAAGGAGTTGACTTGGATCTAGTTGCCATTAGACCAGAACGTCGTCAGTGGTACGGACAAAAATGAACATTGCGTGTATGTGACTTAGACGTAGTTACCTAGCTAGTAGAAAGCTCTCGACTCTAGACTAGACTCACCTTGCACATGATATCCGCCGCCTCGGTGATGCTCTGCGGCGTCGCCTCGCGGCCCATGTAGTGCAGCGCGGCCTGGGCCTGGAACTCGATCTCGGCGCGCGTGCCGCCCGAGGCCAGGGTGCGGTCCTTGTCGGCGTGGGCCTCCATGTCGGCCATGGCCGCGAGCAGCTCGGGCCGCACCAGCGCCTGCACCAGCGCCCGGATGTTGGACGGCAGGGCCTGGCTCTTCCAGTCCCGGTGCTGCTGCTGCTGCCCCTGCCCCGGCGGCTTCTCCGCCTCGAAGCGGGCCGTCACGCGCCGGAAGGCCTTGCACTCGCCCTTGCCGTGCGCGAGCGCCCAGTCCGCCTTCTGGCACGCCCGGGAGCAGTAGTGCGCCGTCTGGCAGGCGGTGCAGGCGCGCACGGCGGCGGTGGTGGTGCTGCTCTGCGGCGCGGGGGTCGTCTCCGCGTTTGATGTCAGGAGGCCTAGGCTCGCGAGGTCTGCGGCGCTGGCGCGGGTGTAGTAAGTAAATGGCGGGTCTGGGACGGCGAGGCAGTAGTGGCAGGTCCGCGGCAGGTGCTCGTTGTCCGGGACGCTGATGCTGGGGTTGCTGGCGTCGGCGCCGGGGAAGCGCGCGATGGTGGCGCCCGGGGCGAAGGATTGCGTTGCTACGACGGAGCGGCCGCGGTCCCGGGTCTCGGGGCCGAAGGCTAGGCCCGGGGGAAAGGTTATCATTTTGCAGGCTGGGGAACTTCCATTTACTACCCGCTAATAAGGCACGGCTGTGTGCTGCGGCGATACTGCTAGTGGAACGAAGGGTCTGCTGGCTAAGGGCTGGAGGTCGGCGTGTCTATATATCCATGGCTGCAGGTGAGTTGTCATAGACAATATCAAACGCGATGAGTTAACGTGCAGGTTTGTGTGGACGGATAGAGGCATGCTGCAGTATGGCGTGCAACAAAAAGCAAACGTTGGAGAAATCTTGGCCGGGTCTGGGCGTGTGGGTCAGTGGGAGGAAGATTCAGGCTCTGGCTGATAAGGGCTATGAAAATACACCTGAAATCACATAGTAACTACAGGTAAATTACCTATTCATTATATTACACATTTGAACATAGGATATAAATATAACTTCGCTCGGTGAAGCATAGGATCCATGAGGGTTGACAGCGAGGTCAAGATATCGGGCTACCAATGAGCTTCGCTGGTTCGCGCTACGCTAGACGAATGCTGCATACGAAACACCATCTTACTTACGTAGCCCACCTGCAATGAGTCACAACAACCGAGAGAGTCAGACAGTCTAGAATGCGATCCTTCTCGTATAGAAAAGCTACCTAGGGTGTAAGGTAAGATGGAGCAACGTCCGCCTACTTAAGGTACTTAGGTCAAGTTGGCCTCCTTAACTACCTATCTACCTAGTAGTCAACTTCTTCCCCGTTTGCCCAAACTAGGTACCCAAGTAAAAAGGTGAATATGCCTATCGAACTGCAACCAGCCACAGAGGCAGACGCGTGGCGATCAGCCGACATCGAGGTAGCGGCGTATGCGACGAACCCGTTCAACAGGATTCTCTTCCCGGGGCCCTTCCCGGCGGACCCGCGAGACGGGCGCGCAAGCCAGCTGGTCGCCGAGCTGAAGGGGAATCCTACCATCCGCTGGCTCAAGGTCGTGGACACGGACCTACCGGAGGATGAGAATAATATGATCGCGTTTGCCAAGTTCCACGTCTGTCTCGAGAAGCCACAGCTGCGGAGCGCTCGGACATTTGGCCCCGGCTGCAACGCCGAGGCGTGCGAGCTGCTGTTCGGTGGGCTGGCGCAACGGGGGGAACGGATCTTGGAGGGTAGGCCTCATGTTCGTGAGTGTTCTTTTTTTAGTTTTTACCTGAGTAGAGAGGGCGTTGCTTCTTATTGCACGAGGACGAGGGAGTCATCCATAGATGATGTACTTCTAATAACGTGAAAGTCCTCGCGCTCCTTCATACCGACCCTAAGCACCAGGGGCGAGGCGCTGGCGGCATGTTGGTGAGACACGTGATCGAAGAGGCTCGGAAGCTAGGTCTCATTGCCTTCCTCGCCGCCTCGCCGGCCGGCCACGAGCTGTACAAGAAGTGCGGCTTTCGCGATGTCGACTTGGTGTCTCTTGACATGAGCAAATGGGGAGCGACGGAGACGCATGTTAATTGGTTGATGATGTGGGAGCCAGCCGCCTGAGACTACTTTGTGTTTTTATGGAAGTTTAGAGACATATAGCGAGTTTGATGATAACTATAGGTGCCTTGGATAATAAGGGGATATGAGACAATCAGATATATTAACAATCTCCTGTTTATAAGTCAATGGGTTTCATAGGTACCTATAGGTACCTAAGATTATAAATGAGTCTTGATGCAACATTGAATGCTCCGTTACCGTTTGATTATGACAAGTTGAGTTGTACAAGGACAACTCAGACTTTGGCTACAGGCAGTAGCGGTTAGTGAGATTTATTGGCGGGGTTTGGAGGCCCGGAGGTGACACAGCAATACATCATCTCACCCAGATTTCATCTTAGGCATTTTACCAGACCAGGTTTTCAATTATTTATACCAGGAGTTTTAAGAAAAGGACTAGATATGATATTACTCATCTAACCGTCTTATATTGAAAGCTAGATCTTGATTCATATCAAATCAGCATACCTAGGAGTTCATACTCTCAGTTTCACTCAATCGGCCCCACATCCTTCACCTATCCACCTCTTGCGTCATTTCTCCCTAAATCCCATCCCCTAGCAAACACTGGGCGGGAAGCTACCTGCCTATTTCCAGCTAGGTATCCTCTTCTGCTTCTCTTATCGCTACCATGCTATCCTCCTTCTGGAAAACCACACTCCCTACGAACAAGATGCCTGGCGGTCCTCCAACGAACGACACAACAGACCCCCCAGCGCCTCTCGTTAGCTCGTTCCGTGTCCGCGCTGATGCCGGCGAGCCCGTCGCCGTAGTCCGCGTGCGGAACCTCCAGGGTGCCATCCCCGTCGGCCGGGACGCCTGGGGCCGGTCGGGAAAGCTGCAGCCGGTCCTCCTATCGTCCGAAGTCTCATTCGCCCAGCCCTTCTCTGGGAACGCCGCCTCCTCATCATCCGCATCAACATCCGCATCAGCCTCAGGCGACACGGATAAACTCGACGCTGGCACCGTGCACTACGGCAACCTGAGCAAGACCCTGCTCTCCAGCCTCGAGCTCTGGGGCCAGGGCAAGCCGAGCGGAGCGGGCCCAGAAAGTGCCGGCGTTGCGGCATCCGCCATAGCAGCCACGGGCTTCGCGGCCGAGGTCACGACGCCGCGGACCGCTGATGTTTTCGAGCTGCTCTGGGTGCGCATGACGGGGCGCGTGGTTGACGGGAGCCGCATCGCGCTGCCGCTGGATCAACTGCCGTTCCTCGACTCCGCGAAGCTACGCTCGCTCTCGCTGACTATGAGTCTGCCGAAAGCGTCGCTGCTCGGCGCCGGTGTCAGTTTAACGACGACGGCTAGTTTCAGGGATGATTTCTCGAAAGGCGGTGGTAAGAATGACGACGACAAGAGCAGCAGCAAGAATCCGCTGCGGTCGTACTCTCGCACGTTGCGGATCCAGGGACTGCATGTCCCTACACTGATCGGCGTTAACTCGAATGAGCGCAAAGCCAAGCAGATGGTCGTTGCCGATGTCGAGATCGACAGGTTTGACGTTGCAGACGATATCCACAGCGACCTTGAGAGAACCATCGTAGAGGTAAGTTGCGGGGTTTCCTAATGGTATATCGGGGCTGTGTTAACGTATCCGTGTAGACAATGGAAGCTTCGTCTTTTGAGACGCTCGAGGCTCTTGCCTCACAGGTGGCGAACAAGATATTATCGGACTTCAGGATTGGCGACGACCCGGCGCCTATGAAGGAGCGAGGATGGCAGGTGAAAGTTTGCTTGGAGAAGCCGATCGCGGTGCCTTTTGCGGAGTGTCCTGCTGTGGAAGTGACGATGAGGCCATGATTAGGTTTACGGATGCATTTGTTTCGATGAGATGGCAGTGTATGTGAGGTTGTGAATATCTTCAGGGCAATCAGGACTTGCTTAGATGGTAAGTGGTGTGATACTGCACCTTGCATTCGTCTTATTTCTGACGTTTATGAGATTGTCAATTAGATGATTCGAGCTTTTTCGTTCTCAAAATAGACAGTCGACAGGGTCACTTGAACAAGACCGTACTCAGGATACCTACTTCCCAGGCACGTACGCGAGAGTGAAATTTTTTCATTCGGTCTCGATGACGAACTCCTTCTTAAAGCACAAGCTCTATTCTGTATGATTCCCTAAATTACTAGAAATATGCGATTGTATCTACGATACCGGGAGAAGAATTTCGGTACTCTAAGTAGGTACCTAGGTAGGATTCAGTAGCACGGATGTTAGACTAAATCAGAAATGAAGCAAGTCACAAGCTGGAATAGTACGGTTATGATTGTCTGGATAGGCCCTGCGACGTTTTGAACGTGCAAACAATGCCTTCCCTACTGGGTATGTACATTCCCGACGTGTCCCTATGCTTGTCGTAGGCCCCTGATACGATTTAGGAGCAGCAAACGAAAACCGACGTGTCATGTTTCCTTATAGGACATCCATCCCCGATAATGTTTTCTTTAGAATTCTCTGGAACTATATGGAAAGTGGTAAGAATGCACGCTAGATGCCCATCTATACCTCTATCATTATATCATGCATATGGCGCGTTTCAAATGTGACGATACATCAGATCTTGCGGCAAAGTGGGACATCGCCGTTGGTGATCTCATCGACGAATTTTGGATCTGGATCGTAGAGCATGACGTGAAAATGCTCTACGGCCTGGACGGATTTTAACGACTTCCAGTTTTTGAACCAGACGTACTACCCTAGCGTCTTAGCTTAACCGACTAGGAGGGATGAAGGTAGTAGGTAGAACCACACTTACACGGTCTCGAGGCATCCTAGACCCGAATGTCTTCTGCACATAGCCGTCGATCTGGGCTCGAGCCTCGTCCGTGAGGTCCGTTGTGACGGGGTCCTCGGGCAACTCGAACTTGGTCCAGACGACTAGATGAACTATCTTCTCATCTATCCCGTAGGGCCAGTCATTCCACAGTATCTTAACATCATCATCGAACTCGAACGGCTTCCCTCGCGGCTTCACAGGCGCTTCCCAGTGCAGCCGCTCGGTCAGGACGAAGTTCATGATGCTCCCGTAGTCCCGCTTCAGCTTCCAGGTGTACTCCAGATACCGCCTCAGGTGGGAGGGAATCCTCCGGAAAGCGCCTAGCCGGTTCTCCGCCACGATGTTCTGGACCTCGGGCCACGTGCTCACTTTGTACTCGGAGTCGGGCGTGCTGATGACGCCGATGTCCTTGACGCTCAGGCTCCGGAGAAATTCCGGGCACTCCTCTGTCCTCTCGCTTTCGGGTACGTTGACCTGCCAATAAGGCAGGTTCCCGACACTTCCCATCTTCGTACTGAGAAGTGGGTGTGTATAGAGAATGACCCCGTTTGAATAATTTTTTCGACTCCTAGTCGCTTCTTCCTGGGGGTTGGCGGGTTGGCGGGTTGGCGGGAGTAAGCGACCCAATCAGTACAATGCCCTGAATATGGGCCGCGAGTTAAAATCTTGGAAATTGGGAGGGCTGAAGGAGTATTGTCAATATTGCTGTTATTTATAAACTATATGTAAAGCAAGATGCCACCACACACGGCGAAAGGGTCGATACCCATAGAAATGAGTCTAGAGCTTGGTGGATGCATCGATAGATAGAATAGGTACAATCACTTATCATATCAGTGCGGACACCCCCTAAACGGGAATTTTGGTGGATAATACATTAAGCTCACTTTACGTTCGTATAAATCTCGTACAAGCTCATGGTATTTAGAATTAATCTTTTTAATTGAAACTTTAATCAATTATTCATATATTATAACTTAATCAAAAATTCTTTGAATTTTATTCAAATTTTAACGGCCATGCGAAATTAGTGAGGTTTAGTGAGAAAACCAGTAGCGTCCGCACTGACATGGTAGATCAGTGTATTAGGGGTAGCTGGCTGCTGACGGCTGCGGCCTGATTATCAGCCGCAGTAATGCAACAGAGGTGGAGCTGAGCGACGGGCGTGGGATGGGCTGTCGTGTTATAGACGCCACACAGACGCTGTAAACGCCATGGCGGGACGATCCGATATGCTTCCCTGGGACCTGAAATAAGAAAAGTGAAAGGAAATACGCTTTTGCTAGGCTGGTCTAGAATTGTACCCTTCCTTCCTGTATGGATGGTTATCCATCTCCCATGTATAGGTATCTATGTACGTGACCGCCGTCTATAGCTGTGATCCTATTCCGTATTACCTCTAGGCCTTCACTTTTCAAAAATATGCCTGGTAGGGATCAAAGTTAGCTGAATGCGGCTCTTATCTGAGTCTCGAAGACGTCGATGTCGATCTCGACTACATAGTCCTTGGTGATACAAGAAGTCAGTACGAGACATTAAGTGCTGCTTACAATCTGATTGATTCCCTTGCACCGTGGTCCCCACGTGGGAAACCCCAGTTTATCTATTTGCTACAAACTGACGTGGTTGGCCTCGTCATTATAACCTCACAAAACCGATCAACGTGAACTGCCATTCTACATACCATTTACCGCGAAGAAGAGCCCACATTTTGTTTGTATCTGATTTGATAGAATGCTCCGGTGGATACCCCCTTTCTACCGGCGCTTTAATGCACTTCACCGGCTTTCGATAATTGAAGCTTGCTCGAACCTACATAGGGAGCAGAAGAGTTTCGTTAACGGCCGAGAACCTGTATGGAGTGGATGACTGCAGGACTTAAGTTTTGTTGGATTGTAATGAAAACCACGTATTAGGTGAGCTAACTGATCTATAGTGGAGAGTCCAAGCTGCTCTGGCAGGCTGGTCATCGCAAGATTCAATAGCATGGCGATTATGAACTGATAATTGTACAATTTCCACCAAGACTAGGCGGTAAAGATAATAGGATACGCGGCAGGAGTAGACCATACGTTCCTGGTTTCCTAAGATGGTGCTGTACTGCAAATGACCGGGCAGAGTATTTTGTCGGTGGCTCATAATCATTGATGTTAACCGCGACAACTGAACGGAGTTGAAAATGCTACCCACCCGCATTGAAGGCCCAGTCAAGGGCTAGACTTCGCAGCGGATGCAATCCCAAGCTATTTTGTCCCACCCACCATGGCAGCATGGGTGCGAAACGGAACGCAGGTAAAAAGTGACAAGTCTCATTGGTGTCATTTCAGCCCTGGACGGGTATCAAAGTCTGCAAGCTGAGAAGTTTATTGAAGCCGCTGTGATACCCGACGCCCACCACGGAGGAAAGAGCCCGTGGTGTATGTATGTAGAAGACTGAAACTTCTCAGAGGTCATGTACATTGCGGCCTTCCACCTGGAGGTACTTGTAGCGGAGGTACATATCGTGGCAGCGTGGGTTGGGATATCGGCATTCTGTTGGTGGACAACCTTTAACCGCTTAACCTGGCATGGTTTAGCCTATGCCAACAAATGCCGTAAACGTACTAGCGCGGCGTGTTTGAAGGCGCGGGGAGTCGTGTTAGCGTTCAGGTACAAGGGAAAATATACACCGCATATCGAATTTACACCTCCATCCGCCTGATCATGACCATCCATGGGGCATGGGCGACCGATAATTTCCTGGAGCAACCACCAAGGGGCCAAAACGGGTTGCGAAGGAAACTAAATAAAAGGCCAGGACATGCTCCCTTAATAATTCGCTCAGTCCTCCTTTCCTCCTCTCGTAGCACTCCTTATTCGGCCAGATTGCGGATAATTGGGTTGTAAAGTCATTTCATCAGGTATGTTCTCTTTCTCAACATCGAAGCGTCTTTCTACATACATGTATGTATTTCATGGACCCCGCTCGAGTCTTGCATGTGATTGCATGCCCGCCGCAAAGGGGTGAATCAAGCCACAGCAAGTCGAGCTATGTATCAGAAGAGATTGCCACAAGCAACCTCCGGTTCTTCTGAAAATATTAAGAGTCTTTTTGTCATTAGCCTCACAAGATGGGACTGATGAGGTAGACGGGATGGGAAGATTCGGATTGGATTGGACGGGGAGAGTGTACAAGTCGAAGGCGAGATGCACCAAAGCAAGCAAGCAAGCAGGGAACAGACTTCCAAGGTTGCTCTAATTTAGACTGCATTACGTCAATGGTGCATCCCCACTGCAGAATGTGAGCTAACCCCCCTTTTTTTAGGTGGTCAAAGTTATACCATAGCTGTCAAAGCTCCGCTGCCAACCAAAATTACCTGGGCACATAGCAGAACTACCCCGCCATTTCTCCCCCAAGCCTTGAAAGACAATCGTCATCCCAACTGGCGAAATAAATTTTGACACACTCTCTTTCATCACATACATCGTCCTCCACCACCGCAAAACGAGGCCGAGCAACTTGTTCTCTTCTGACTCTAATCTTTCGCGAGAACGTTTGAATACATACCTCTGCCTGTACTACGCGCACCATGGCCCAGGCAATCAAGAGCGCCCTTCCTTCCCACTTGAAACCTGGTGGAGGCAAAGACGCGGACGCTGAGTTCACTGGACGCCATCACGGCAAGACTCGATCGCACATGGTAAGTCTAGCTTCTTTGCTTGCTCTTGGAGTAAATCGATATCCTACTGCACTCTCTTGTATCCCCGGCGATATTGATTGAAATTTTGTTCTTTGTTTTCTGGCTGCCTCGACAACGAGTAACGCACGCAACATACACAGCCTACGTGTTATCGCCTCAGAGCTTCTGTTGGCGTGACAAGATTTAAGTTTGCTTCTGAAGGCACCAGACGCGAATCACGTAGCACCCTACGTGATATCAGAACGCTTAGAGCATCCTGAATCACCCTGAATCATCCCTCTGTCTATCTCTGGTCAATGCATGTCAGGCGTGACTGGAATTGGCATTCTACAAAATCCCAGAGAGGTCTTTACTCGCCTCTTAAATACGCGCCTCTCCATTCTAACTTCATGGTTTCTCTAACCCGCGCACATTACATTTCACTTTCTTCAGCCTGCTTTCATAACATTCTCCTAGCAATCCTTTATCTTGCCAAGTACATGCAATGGCCAATTTACTAACTCATGGGCGCAAGGCCTTCGAGAATGCCTCGACCAACGTCGCTGCGGCGCAAATGCGCAACTCTCTAAACGAGCTTGCCGAAACCGTCAAGGACCCTGAGCAGAAGAAGGTAAGTTCAGATGACAGACATGCATAGTTCCACTGCATATATCTTCTAACGCGTCTGGTTAGCTATTTGAGACTCAAATGGACAACTTCTTCGCTCTCTTCCGACGATACCTCAACGACAAGGCTAAGGGCAATGCTGTGTACGTAACATGCCCATCGCGACCTTACTTGAGCGTACAATCGACGAGCTAATACTTGGCATGAATAGTGACTGGGACCGCATTGCTCCTCCCGCGCAGGGTCAGGTCGTCGACTACGAAGACCTAGCCAACTCCGAGTCCGTTGGATTCCTCAACAAGCTCGCCGTGCTGAAGCTGAACGGTGGATTGGGTACATCCATGGGTTGTGTTGGCCCCAAGTCGGTCATTGAGGTGCGCGATGGCATGTCTTTCCTCGATATGTCCGTACGGCAAGTCGAGTACCTGAACCGGACCTACAACACCAACGTTCCCTTCATCCTGATGAACTCGTTCAATACCCACGATGACACCGCCGCCATCATCAAGAAGTACGAAGGCCACAATGTCGACATCCTCACCTTTAACCAATCGCGATACCCCCGAATCTACAAGGACTCGCTTCTGCCCGTCCCCAAGACCTACAACTCGCCCATCAACGAGTGGTACCCTCCCGGACACGGTGACGTTTTTGAGTCTCTCTACAACTCTGGCCTTCTTGACAAGCTCATCAACCGAGGTATTGAGATCATCTTCCTGTCTAACGTCGACAACTTGGGCGCCGTGGTTGATTTACGCATCTTGCAACACATGGTCGAGACGAACTCCGAATACATTATGGAGCTAACCAACAAGACCAAGGCCGATGTGAAGGGTGGCACCATCATCGACTATGAGGGATCTGTCCGCCTGCTGGAAATCGCCCAGGTACCCAAGGAACACACCAACGAGTTCAAGTCGATCAAAAAGTTCAAGTACTTCAACACCAACAACATCTGGATGAACACCAAGGCCATCAAGCGCGTGGTTGAGAACAACGAGCTCGAAATGGAGATTATCCCCAACGGCAAGACTATTGCTGGTGATAAGAAGGGCGAGTCAGACATCTCCATTATCCAGCTCGAAACTGCCGTCGGTGCTGCCATCCGTCACTTTAAGAACGCTCATGGTGTTAACGTTCCTCGTCGCCGATTCTTGCCTGTCAAGACGTGCTCGGACCTTATGCTCGTCAAATCTGATCTGTACACCGTTAAGCATGGGCAGTTACAGATGAGCCCCAACCGTTTCGGCGGTGCTCCGCTTATCAAGCTTGGCAGCGACTTCAAGAAGGTGTCGGACTTCCAGAAGCGTATCCCGTCGATCCCCAAGATCATCGAACTGGACCACCTAACGATCACTGGTAATGTCAATTTGCATCGTGGCGTGGAGCTGAAGGGAACCGTCATCATCGTCGCGACAGAGGGTTCGACAATCGATATCCCTCCGGGATCCATTCTCGAGAACGTGGTGGTTGAGGGTAGCTTGCGTCTGCTGGAGCATTAGTGTGGGGGATGCTATGGTTCATCATTGCTGCTTCTATCGTATCCATGAACCTTTTGTGTTGCGAGCGTCTGTCCCTCCCCCACATACTTACTGACGCGTCTGATCAAGACGCGATTTACACCCTCAGTTCCCGTTCCGTGTTAGGAATCATAGGGATTCTATTAGAGCTAGCTGCATTTGATGCGCAAGGATTGAGAGAGAGAGGATGGTGTATGCAGATCGGCGTGTTCATGTAGGCGCCAGGATCATAATGCGATGAAAAAAGGTACACACATATAGCACATTCAGACCGAATCAAATGCATTATGTGCTGTAATTCAGGGACTTGTGATATTTGATGACAACCTCGATTACAAGACGAAAATTTGCTGGAAGCAAAGTGCCTCATTGAAACTTGAGAATTTGTAGGTTTGCTATTGTCAAGGGGCAAGCTAGCAGTATCGTGACCAAGCTACCTAACCCATCTTCTGCCACTACCTAATGAGCCTCCGCCTCGAAACTACTTCACAAGGAATGAATACATTTGCAGTCGTCTTTGACGTGTTCGGTCTTGCCAAACGCGTACTTTGCCGTACGCCTCTGCTTGCTTCAGCCTATTTTGATCGTAGCCTCTTCCTAGACTACCTAATAGTTCCATTTCCTTGATGGAACGATCCTGATCAGTTCTGATGGCTTCGATGAGATCATTCGTGTAACCTACGCTATTCGACTTTGGTACCTGGGGTGACTTCCTTGCGATGAGTAATGTGCGTTGAAAAGGGGTCCTGATGTAATCGTGGTGATGCTCGGGAGTGGCGGATAATCGTGTTCCTGCTGTCGTAGCCATCTTGAATGTCGAGACAAACCGGGTAGAAGCGTGTCGATCTTGCTTATAGCTTAAATGGCGGTTATTTGCTCTTCTTCTTCATAGCCTCAGTACAGGCGGGACAATACCAGCGGCCCTCCGGCTCTGACTTGAGGCCTACGCATGACCAGTGGAACCACTCGTAAGGACACGATGGATTATCACATGCCACCATATCACCATATGACACATGCTGGCATAAACAATACTTCTTCCCCTCCTCGTCTTCCTCATCGTCTGAAACCCCTGAACCAGCTGACGCGGAGCCCCTGTCAGGCATTTCCTCGTCCCCGTCGGCGTGTGCGCGATGATGCTTATGGTGATGATGTGGGCGGGGAACGGGCGTGCCGCTACCAGCCCGGGACCCAGCCCGCGATGATGGAACAGACTCCGCGTCTGAGAGCTCACTATCTGCCGTCGACGCTGGCGAACCTTTCGACACGCCCGCCCTTTTCACCCGTGAGAGCGTTGACTTCGAGTTCGGGGGTTTCTTGCGACCAATCCCAGCGGAAGGTGTTCCTTTCCTTCCAGTACCAATGCTTGCTGCCTTCGAACTGGCTCGAGGGCCAGCACTACCCGCCCTTGCAGTTGCTCCTGGTGTTCCTGCCTTGGGTGTGCCGGGGCCAAGGGAAGAGTGTCGAGCAAGACTGCTTGACGCTACCGGTAGACTACCTAGACCAGAACTCACACGTGGGCCCCTTTTAGGAACACCACTTCCACTATAACGTACAGAGTTAGTAATCACCGTTTCTAATATACAGAGAAAAGTAATAGGCAGCAGGCGGGATTTGCAGAAGATAGGATTATCAACGCGAGCAAGCGAGACAAGCAAGAAAGGGTGAAAGCAATAATGTGGAGGAGCTTGCAAAAGATATGCTCAAAAGAACATAAGTCTAAAGTTGGAGGCATGTGGTACTCACGGTCCGGCGGAGGACTCTCGCTGGTTGCGGCTGCCCATAATCATGCTCGCCGCAGGTGAAGTGGGCGCAGAGTTGGAGATGTGGGCTAGTGACTGCGTTGTTCGGATCTGTGGGTTGGCGGCTCGTGACGCCGTTGGGGTCGCATTGTTAGTGATCGGGTTGAGCGGCGTCGAACTAGTTGTGGAAACTGCCAGCACCCTAAGACTGGTGTTACTGTTGTTCGCGGCGCTCGGTCGTACCACAGAGGGGATCTCGTCGGGGTCGGTGAAACCAGGCTCGCCTCGATCGCCCAGGGCTTTGATCTGGAGATCGAGATTTCGTAGGTGCTTATCGAAGAGGCGCTGCGCCTTTGCCGCAAGAGCAATCTTCTCGTCGGCGAGCTTCTCGGCCTTGTCGTAGTTCTCGCGGATGGTGTCACGCAGACCCTGTTCACGCGGAAAGGGTTGGTGGCTGCCGTTAAGACGTATCCAGCGCTGGATCTTAGCATCGCACTCTTCAATCGTCTTAACACATTCTTGGTACGTCCGATCTTTGTCGGCGATTTCATCTTGCATGAAACGGATCTCTTCAGGTAGGTTGGCGGTGCGGTGGATAAAGTCTTCGAGGATGGCGGCCGGGTCTTGCGCCTCGGTGGATGGCGCCATCTTCTTGACGAAGTCTATGGACAAGTCGTCTCTAGGCATCGCTGTTAACCTGGCCCTCTAAGCGGGGGCGCGCGCTATCGGGTAGGTGACGGTAAAAGGAAGGTTTAGATAGGTGACGACACAACGCAGATGGATGGTCAGGGAATACTTGAAGGAAGTGGTATGATGAATTTATCTTGAATCTGGAATTGGATTCGAGTATGTCTTCTTCATGACTGCTTTCTTGATGTCTTGATTCTATGTTTGTAACTTTGTTTGATCCCCCAGTCTCTTGATTGTTTTGTTGCTTGCTGTATCGTCCAAGAGACGGTGTAATATCTGCAGGGGAGTCACGAACGGCAGATGTTGGTTGAAGGCAATTGGAGATCACATGCATATAATTTGTGATGTTTTGTGAATTCGAGCGGTGGCTCACCTTCCTGACCTGTCCCAAGAATTATCATAAGAAAGGTGTTTCTCCCACATACGTCAGGAGCGGCGCAACATACGAAGGAGCCGCTATGAATGGGACCCGTGGACTGTTTTTAACTTTTAAGGCCCCTTGGGCAATCGCGAGTTAGGTACAAAAATGGCTTGCACGGCGCGCAAAATACGAGACGTGGTCCCAAAGTCCCCAGATGTGGGGAGCGCCTGCAGAAAATTGAAATTATGGAAGAGAAGCATCGGAAGGAGGACGTGGTAGGGGCAAGAATAAGAAACTGATGAATTACGTAACGCGGTCGCGAAGAAAGAGCATACGCTAAGTAAGATATCACGTGCCTCGACAGTTAGACTTTATTGTGTACATATATCATATGTTCGCACCTTCATTGCATGGTTGACCTTGCTCTCTCTACAACATGGAAGGCGCTTTACTCTTTCTAAGATTTATGCTATAAAGTAATCGTGAATATATAGGTACCTCTGATCAAATAAATATGACAATGTTAAGGTAGAAAAGAGATAGATACTCGGACGTGATAACAGCTTGGGAATCGAAGGCCTGGCAAGGGAACCTTCAATATTTCCAATATTTCCACTATGTAATACTATTGGCAGGCGGATTGGTGTTTTAGATTGTCGCATGGAAAGTTACATATCCATACTCCCCAGCCTGCCATCCACGCTGCAACCAAACGCGGGATGCAGCGTCCCTCATATATGTAGGTTTGGTGATGGATTATGGGGTCGTCTCACTTTAAGTGGGACACAATCGCCCCCCACCTATCTAGGTACCGATCTGAGCCATTCCAGATTAGTATTAGCCTGCCTTATTTTGCATGTTGCTAGCCAGTGGGGCTAAGCACTAGCCGGCATCTACCGCACTTTGGTGGTGGCACGGCTGAAAATCGCCTTCATCCATCTTCAACCATGGCAATTTAGCAACAATCTCATCGAATACTCGAGAAGAAAAGGTCTAAGGCCGCCAGAAACTTTACTGTTATGATACGAATAGGGCGCTTTCATCCACGGCGTCTTATGATCAACGGAAGTTATTGGCTAAAGGCCATGTAACGGTCCGGTCAACATCAAGAATTTCTCACTCCTTTCCGTCTCATCCAACTTGCCTGACTTTTCATCTCGAAAATCTAAAAACGTCGACGGTTGTTCCGTACGACGGCTTTGATATCGTTATCCACACCTGGTTAAGATAGTTACTCGTTGGGGCGCAGCTCGGTCATAACTTAATCACATAGCACTCGTCGATTAGCTCCATTCTATTTTGTGTTCATGATGGAGATAGACCCGGCGAATCATTATTCGCTGCGGTTGCCGAAACCTAACTACCTCCCTCACAAGGTCGATGTTGATGAGCCAGTGGTAAAGAAGTTTAACAAACCCTTAGATCGGCCAAGCGACCTGGAAAATGCCGCCTATCTCAACAAAATCAAGCGCTTTGCCCACGAGTATGGCATTACGAAGCCAAAAGGCTACACAGTGTCGTTTCATTATAACCCCGACATGGAGAGGCACCACTTCGGCCAGACTCACCCGATGAAACCCTGGCGGTTAACTCTTACCAAGAGCTTAGTCTCGTCCTACGGGATGAATTTCGCGATGGATAACTACACCGCCCGCGCCGCCACATATGAAGAGCTCACAGCCTTCCATACAGACGATTACGTCGAATTCCTTGCCTCGGTTCCACCTCAACCACTCCCGCTAGATGTCGACAATTCTCATCCAGACCTCAAGTTCAATCTGGGAGGTAGTGACTGTCCACTTTTCGAAGGTTTATATGATTATTGTTCCATGTCAGCAGGTGGTTCCCTAGATGCGGCAAGGAAACTGTGCGCAGGGCAGTCTGACATTGCCATATCCTGGGGCGGAGGGCTGCATCACGCCAAGAAATCGGAGGCGTCAGGGTTCTGCTATATCAACGATATTGTCCTTGGTATATTACAGCTACTGCGCGTCCACCCGCGAGTCCTCTATATCGACATTGACGTACACCATGGCGACGGCGTCGAGGAAGCGTTCTTCTCCACCGATCGTGTCATGACGGTCTCTTTCCACAAGTATGATCCCATGGTCTTCTTTCCCGGTACTGGCGCTCTAGAAGACAACGGCCCCAGAAGTGAGCACAATCCAGGAGCGCACCATGCCATCAACGTACCCTTGAATGATGGCATCACCGACGAGCAGTACGAATGGCTTTTCAAGAGCATCATATCCAGATGCGTAGAGAAGTTCAGACCCGGTGCAATAGCTCTGCAGTGCGGCGCGGACTCCTTAGCTGGTGACAGATTAGGTAAATTCAATCTGCTCGTTCAAGGTCACGCGTCTTGTGTGGAGTATTGCAAGAGCCTCAACATCCCCCTCCTCATGTTCGGCGGAGGCGGGTACACACCACGAAATGTTGCGCGTGCCTGGGCATACGAGACGGCCGTTGCTATCGGCCAGAACAAGAGCATTCCAACCGAGCTTCCTATTCACACCCCTTGGCGCGAGCGTTTTCGACAAGACACGCTGTTGCCCACTCTAGAGCAAATACTAGGCGAACCACGCCAGAATAAGAATCCTAAGAAAAAGTTGGATGATATTATAGAGCACGTAAGCGAACAGCTGCGATTTGTCGAGGCCGCGCCTAGCGTGCAGTTTTCAACTATCCCGCCTGATCTCGGTCCTATTAGAGACGAGGTGGAACAGCGGATCAAGGAGGAGGTCGAGGAGAGGGATGAAGTCGGGCGGAAATTGAGGGAAGAAGGAGTGGGGGACCGAATGGAATTCTAAATGCTTTCCTGGTGGTCCCAGAATTCACGGGCGTTTAACGGAGGATTTGCCTTGTAGAATTATATCTACATCGTAAATGTCTCGCTTCTTGGCCGGGGCGTGTCTTGCTGGGGAGGATCTTATACCCCTTGTGTTGCCTCCTGCTTGGTACATCCTACTTTAGGTAGCTTACAATACACGACATTGACGAATATTCATTATGAGAATTTCATCTTGCATCCATAGTCTGACTGTGGTTGTTGTGTGAAGTTATGAAGTTGATTATCAAGCTTTATACCACCTTGGACACCTTGAAGCCTCCAGGGACCCGCTCTTGAAATACCTTGTTAGGATCGTACTTGTCTGACGCCTCCTTCATCCTTTTTACGTTTTCCTCGCCGTACTTTTGAAGCGGGTCTTGAGAGCCATCGCAATAATTCATGTAGAGGAATTCGACATTTTTACCAAGTGATTTGGCGTATGATTCGACCTCGCCAAACATCCTCTTCAAGCCAAGCTTACTTACATTCTTCGATAACTCGAGAGTTTCGACCTCAAGTACCACGAATAGCAAAACGCAATCATTTGACATGCGATCGAGACCGAGCACGTTCCCACCCCGCGCCTCGGAATGCCGGGCCCAGGACGCGATCAGTGGCTGAAGAAACATGAGGAGTTTGAAGTTGTTCCTGGGGATCGACTTCTTGAGCTCTTCTAGCAGAGCTTTGTATGCATCGACCGTCTTGTGGATGACCCGACTGTCGAGCTTGAAGGTAAGCGTCAACCAGGAATCGCTAAGAACGTGAGTTAGCTGCAGAGCCCCTGTGTTTTGCTGTATGTACATGGTGATATGTAGGTAGCTAAGGAGTAGGAGTAATTGAACTGGGCACTTACTACATCCCTGAAGGGACAATAAGCCCTTGTATCTTCTTAGCCACTGTCTTCATCTTCATGTCTCTCTGACCCGGGATAGCCAGGAACTTCTGGAAAGACGCCGGGTTTTCGACGCCGTCGAGGTTGGTCAACACTATATCGATGAAGTGCTCTTTCGCGTATGGGACGAAATTCCACAGTGCGATAATGTGGGCGTCTGCGTTCTCGGCGATATGATTCGAGAAATCAAGGTAAGCTTCGATGACCTGGTCGTTGAAGGCTGGGGAGATGACGATGTCCCCGTCCCAGATATCCTTCGCCTCGAAGGTTCTCATGTCGAACCGGGTTACTATGCCGAAATTGTTTTGGCCGCCTTTCAGCACGCGGAAGAGGTCGGGATTCATTTTGCTGTTGGCCTCGACTATGCTGCCGTCCCCTAGAACCACTTCGTAGTTCTCGACTTGGTCTAGCCATTGGAACGATGTAACCGTAAGTAGGTGTCCATATAGAGTCTAGCAGCCAAATCGACTCCATAGATCAACGACATGTATTGTATCACTTACCGCAAGCCCATCCATAGCGACAGGTGTAGAGACTCAGGCCGCCACCAGTTAGATAACCACCGACACCGACCATACCTTCGCGGCTACCGGCCACCATCACGCCATCTACGGGCCTATCTGTCAATGTTTCATTCATTCAGAAAGTTTCGATCATAACCTACGCTTTTCGATATCTGCATAAACGTCCTTCCACCTAGCACTAGGCTGTAGCGACGCGAGTCCTGTAGCGGAGTCGTAGGTTGTCTTTGCCATGAGGCCAAGATCGATAGTCACTCCATCCTTAATATTGTTACCTGCTCCAATCCAAGGCGCATGGCCCCCGCTATCAAGATGACAGTCTGTCAGTGATATGACTCTTACTTTATGAGCAGGAAGGCGTGGATTCCGTAGCCAACGGGCTAACGAGATTAAGAAGTCGTAGCGAACGGCCTGCCACTCACCTGCGTATAGCAAATTTGCAGCCAGCGGTCCCAACTAGAGCCTTTACCGCTTTAGACACCTCCTCCGTGTCTCGGGGTTGCACGATGGCCCATGGCCTTAGCTGAGGGGTCAACGACCAGTACGACGCCTCTCGTGCCTCGTAAGCATCTTGACCGGGCGTGTATACGACATCCCCTAGGCCAGCCTCCTTCAAGTTGGCAATAGCAGACTGCGCAATAGACGGCATGATGATGCTCTTTCGAGATCTAGTATACTTGCGAAAAGAAGATGCAGGATACATATGTATCCTTCATACATTGGAGCTTGCGTGGCTTGTGTCGGGTCATTGCGTCCATCGTACTACTGCTAGTGACATGTTTCTACGTGTACTGCCTGGAGGGACTTTCGGCGGAACTTCTGGGTGTAGCTTTGAGGTCTGTATGATAGGAGTTGTAATACCCGGCATGTGGCCTGGGTTGTACGAGGATAGACATGCATTGAGTGCGCGCCTCCAGAGCTTCGATGTCAACAGCATATAGCGACAATGGCTACACATGGTGGATTATTGTGCACTCGGGCTAGTATGCTAGAGATATAAACGATAAACACGGTCGGTAGTTGCCTGCCCCATATCATAGTACATAGCTCGCTCCATTGTAGCTAGGTACTCATCCCGACGCAGTACCAATACCCAGACAAAAATACTTCAATCGCTGCCCAATATTGCATTACAGGCATAAAGGCATCTGTAGTGATTCCATTATTTTGAGAGAAGATATAGCAATAGTCGCCATCTTTGATTTAGCGGGCTTGTTGCAGTTGGACACGGCGTTCTTGTCCTGGCGCGGATCCGGAGCCGTGTTACCGGTGCTTGCGGCTGAAATAGGGGTAGTCGTCACGAGTGGTAAAAGGGGGTTTATTCCCAAATCCCTTTTCAAGGGGCCTTTTATTTCGAGGAGTAAGTATCTCTTCTGAAATTTGACTTTTTCTATTCGAAACCCCTTTTCCCATTTGGTGGACATTACTGTACTGCAGCCAACGTGCTGTATCACAGAACCGAATATATCGACAGAAAGATCCAATTTCGATAAAGACAGCTTACTGGAAGGAAAGTATTAGATTCGCATAAAAATTTCGAAAATTAAGGCCGGGATCCTTTTCCGCATTGGTAGCTGGCAAAGTGTAGGAAAACATCACAACGCGCAAGCTCGTAGACCCTATTAAGACCTCAGAGACCATCGTAAACGAGAGTCCTAACCCGCTGCTCGTATCTTAAAGCATCCAATGACCATTCCTCTGCATTTTAAGACACCCTCAAGCCGAACCACTCAATCCCGATACGAATATAAACTCATCAGGAGGAAGGTACAACAGTTCCATTGTCTTCCCATGACCCCCCTTCAAGCACCAAGGAGACGATGGACAGCGGGTCGGACGCGGGTCCCCTCAAGAATAAGTACGTCTCGCACCCGAGCGTCACGGCGCCGATATTGCTGCCTGGTTCGTACGTGCCGGCCGTGACCTGTGTTGTAGTGCCTCCCTGGTAGTCCTGGATACTGGAGAGCTGCGAATCGCTGGGGCGCGTGACGTAGAAAACGTGGGGAGATTCAGCCGCGTTGGAGGTCGCGACGGCGATAGGCGTATTGGGCAAGACTCCGTCACCCTTGACGACGGTTTCCTTATCTAGACGGGTGAGCGTACCCATCTGTTAGTACCTATTTAATGTGATGCGAGTTGTATGTTAATCCATTAGCTCCGTGAGGACACCTACTGTTCCATGAACCATAACCTCCGTTGTACTGCACGATGTTCTCGTCATGGTCTTGGAAAAACAGGTGCGCCGTGGAGATCGTCACGGTGGTTGCTAGGCTCGTCCCGGGCAGGGCGGTAGCTGGATCTTCTAATAGATCTTTGGCGTGCTCCCACACCCAGCCGTTGTCCTTATTGCGAATGATAGCAGCTACGCGAATCGGGCCGGATGACGGGGCTCTGAGTTACTGTCAGTCGCCAATCACTTGGTTTTTTTTTTCCTATTTCATCCCTCAGTAGAAGGGAGAAGAACTTACTCAACAAAGAACACCCACTGGAACGATCCGTAGGTCGTATCATCGTGAGAGACATCGCTTGCGAGGGTTGAAGTCTCGATGGGTGCATTTTGGATGTCGTCCGGTACATCGATCTCAGTCCACTGGGCCTCGGCCCCCTCGGAGAGCACCTTTGCCGTCTCGCGAAGAGATCCACGGCTGTCTCGATACAGAACATGAATCTTGCCAAAAGAATACCTCGGTCAGCTGAAGTCGCATCGCTAGGTTCAGCCCTTCGGGAGTGGTAACTTCTTACATACCGTCTCCTTTGAATCAAGACTGCCATCGTATTTTACGTGATACGCGGTGAATGGCGATCCGTCAGGGGAAAGTTCATCACTAACGGTAGTCGAGCTCGCCGTCCACGACTTGCCATCTTGAGAGGAGGTCTCGCGGATGCTTTGTCCATCCTGATAGTACAAATACAGAGTTGAGCCTGTTGATACGGCGGCGAGGTCGCTGTTTATGAGAGGCGCCATGGTCTAGAAGCCTTGAAGGTTTCAAATAGCTTACTCGGACTCAGGATTTGGTGAGATTAAGACTTTGCGCACGACTAGATTTGTATGAAGGTGAGCCTGTCAATATCTAGTAGCTCATCTAAGGGGACAACATCAGACTTTATACTTTATACAGACGATATTGAACACATCCCAACATCGTCCTACACTGTTAGTACTCTTATGATAGAAACCATACATAAGTCTCCGATCCGAGGCCTTCTTTCATGCATATGTCTTAATATTTCATGCATATGTATTATTACTAGAGCCGCCGTCCAGCTAGCCACCAGCGTCCAGATACTACCGAGTTTACGACAGGTGCGTCTACGTATTGATTTCAAGACTGCCCGGGAGCCCATGCCGCATAGACGAGGAGGTTTGGTTAACATCGTATGAAAGCCTGCGGTCCGCCGACTGCGTACTTTAGCTTTCAGTTATTCTAGTAGCAGCATCAGAAGCTATCCGCCGCTTTAGACAACTTTTGTCGCAGGCTATAATGTAACTCGACAACGGGCTTGAATGATACTCCCATCTGCAAATATGAGAAAGAGGAAAGGCTAAAACTATTGTACGTCCATATGCTCACGGCTTTGGGGCAATGAAGTCCCAGAAATAGGTGAGGCAGCACTATAATTTCGGCCAGCAAGTAGAATTAACGTAGGTACCTCATTTCTCGGCGGATTCACTGACGTGTCGGATCATAAACGTAACAGAAACTAGTCTGTCTGGCCGGAGAAGCTGCTCTAGCTAAGGTCAAGACTTGGGTTCCCCACAACGCCTTGCAGGGACAAGAATGGCGGTAGCCCGACGTGGTTTATTAATTGACACACGAAGCGATCGCATTCGTTATAAGTCTCACTTCTTTGCGGCTCATTGGAGGGAGCTATAACATGCATTGGCGGTTGAATACAGGCTCTAGTCCCCGAGCTTCACGGAAGTGCCAAGCATCCAGCTCGCGAGCCGCATCTTCACCGGTCTAGTCACTGCATCTCGCAGGCTCATCCTCCAGGCATCATGGAGGTTTCTAGCACACACCACGAGCACTTTTTCTCAGGCAAGGAATCGATAGCTGGCCGTGGCGTTGGTGCTGTGAGTTGCAGACAGGGGCAACACAGGGGATGGATGTACGGCCAATAAAGCAGGTGTAGTAGAAGCTGAGTTACGATGATTCCAACCATTTAGATCCTGAATAAGGATGATTCATATGCGGCCTACTCATTGCAGAATATTATGACTCCACATATCACAACGGCACGGGAAGAAGGAGTCTCGACCTGTGAGGTCTAGGCTTCGAGATAGGAAAAGAGGACACATGTATGTTATCTGGGCGCATAACCAACTCACGAGAACAACATAACCGGCAAAGTCAGCCTCTTCTCAATGCCGTCCAATACGCCATCTGCGCCCATTTCCCATACACCCCTTCGACTTACTTGGGGTATTACTTGGTACAATGAACGAACGACCGCTACCTTTTCCTCCTTACTCTCGTCAAACTCCGCCCAATCGACCCTATGCCATCGCCACGCAAGCCAACTTAGAGAAAAGGCGAGACTGGCTCTGTTTTCGAAACACGCAATCACTCTGGCCGACTCCGTCGAGTAGAGTCCTGCGAGACATGTGTCTGTACAAGACCACGACCAAGTAAAAGAGGACGCGCGGTCCTTCCTAAGCCCTGAATCCGATAAATGTGTTGCATCAGTGCGGGTGGCGGCGACATGTACTCTTGAACTTTGGAAAGGGGTATATTAAATAGGGTTAATGATGACTTAGGTACATAACCTATATAAATTTATCCTTTATCTTTACAATGCTATATGCCTGATAAATGATAATGATACAATGATACTAAAATACAAATGATGAAAGATGTAATCTGATGAAATCTCTTGAAGAGGGCGTTGGTAGTGCTGTGGGGACCCCGACGGAGGCCGGCCACCGCGATATACAGTTAAGTGAATGAGTCGAAGATCTTGTGATCTCTAGTGTATAGGACTACACGACAACAAATGGGAAACAGTTAAAGAACGGTGTGACATGAGCTAGACGAACAAGCTCTACTATGACATTAGCTATGCCATAGCCTTAACAAGGATCTCTGCAAGCTTCCAGGAGTATGGTTCGCGCTGTTTATAAGAATGACGACCAAATTAGCAAAAGATGTCTCACAGTTAATTAAAAGCAAGAACTAGAGCACATGAAAAAGGGAGGATGGCAAGGGAAAAGAAGATAAAATAGAAAACGAAGTGAAGACCAATCTAGGAGTCCATTAAGAGAGACGGATATAAACCAGCATAAGTCCGAATGCCAAGAAAAGCCGGAAAGGCAAACTCACCATCATGGAGAAGTGATGCGCCCCCTCAACTCGATCAACAACGATGTCGCTCTCCCGGCCTGGAAACAAGGCGTCCCACCCGTTGGGCCCGAAGTCCGTCCGCCGCTCCAGCAAGAACTTCATACCCTCGGTGTCATCCGGGTGTGGAGCTAGCTTCGGCAGGCGCGGATTGTCGGCGATGCAGGCAGCCGCCCAAACAATGCTCACCTTGGGGAGGTCGAAGAACCGGCCTGGCCGCAAGGGCGTTGCCCGGTATTCGTGCAGCAGGTCGATGGTGGCATTGAAGTGCGGGATGAGCCATGCGGGCGGTTTGCCGCCGTTGGCCCCGGATTTGTGCCCGAACAGATGCAGGCTCTCGCAGTACTCGTAGAAGTGCGGCGGGAGGCGGTCAAGCCCGTTGAGCGGGGGCGGCGAGTCGATAAGGCTTAGGCTGAGGACCTGTTCTTGGCCGTTGATCAGAATCTGTGCGGCGCGGTACGCGAGGATCCCGCCGGCAGACCAGCCGGCAAGGTGATATGGTCCGAGCGGTTGGCGGCGGCGGATCTCGGCGAGATAACCGTCAATGATGACGTCGTCGAGGCGGGCGGCGCGCAGTTTGTCGGCTTCTTTGAGAAAGGGGGAGTTGAGGGCTACGACGCACGTCCCGGCAGCTAGGCCGGGAATGGCTGCGTACGAGGAAGCGGAGCCAGACCCGTCAGGAAAGAAGAATAGAGTTTTGGAGGCTGTGTTGGGGTTCCCTTGCAGAACGAGGGAAGTAGCGCGAGGTACGATGACAGCGTCCTTCAAGGACTCGAACTCGTCGGTGTCTGAAGAGGCTTCGGAAGATGCAGGGGTGATAATAATGGGCCTCACTTGCACAGTCGTACCAAAGGTTTTCTCATCCAAATATGAGATTTCCTGGATCTCGGAGGAGCCCTCCGAGTCGAACGACGAGGATGACGACATCTCAAGCAAGGCTGACCTGAGGTCGGCGATAGTAGGGCAGTCGACAAAAAGAGAATCCATGGGAATATCCAGATCGAGCTCCTCACGGAACCGGCTCACAATCACGAGCGACAGGAGCGAGTCGACGCCTGCATCTGTGAAGTATGTGTCGTCGGTCAACTCCTCTAACGGGATGCCGCTCTCTTCGGAAACGATGTTGAGCACGCGGTTGAAGTCGACCGCGCCATATTGATTGCTATTTGTCAAGACTTCGTACACTTCCGAGGTGGCTACTGCTTGTTCCACTGCCTTGACTAGAGTTGCAGCGGAGTGCTTGGAAACAGGCAGCGACGGTTGGTGCTCTTCGATTCTGATGGCGGGCACTTCGAGGGGCAGTCCGGTGGGCTCAATTAGGGCTTTTAGATCGCCAATAGTGGGACAGGTGATGAACACGGCGTCGGATCCAAGGTCCAAGTCAAGCTCCTCCCTGAAGCGCGCCGAGATGGTCAAGCCAAGCAACGAGTCGACGCCGAAGTCAGCGAAAGCACTGCTGTCAGTGAGCTCAGCTAAAGCAACACCGCTCTCCTCTGAAATGATTTGCAAGGCGGTTGAGATCTTGGAAGTACTCGGCAGAGGTGGCTGTGGAGTTGATTCGGGAAGAGTTTGAGCCTGAATATGAGTCTCGACGGCTTTGACCGTCTTGACCGTCTTGTTAGGAGTAGAGGAGACCCGGGTAGGGACAGGAGCAGCATTCCTGGGCTTGATACCTCTCTCCAAAGAGAGAATAACTCGAAGCACTCGTCGCGGAACGCACTGAATGGCAATCTTCTCAAATGCAGCCACAATGGTCTCGCCATCAAAAATCACCACATCCCCATGCCAGAGCCCATCTTTACCTTCACACATGCGCGTGTATGAGGTATATGGCCGATCGAATTGCACGTCGCCGAACACTTGGAACCGCCCCCAACCGTGATTCATGTAAACCTCGGTATCCAGATCGGTTTTATCGTTGCAGTTCATGGTAAACCCGCAGGATTGCGTAAACGCATCGATGATGGCAGGATGCAGAGAGAACTGGCCGCCCTTCTTGATCCCTCCGAAACTAACGGATGCCGAAGCTTCGAGAGTAGTGCTATCGAGAACAACCTCGTCAATAGCGCGGTAGTCGTCATGGAATTGTGCCAGCGGGCGGATCATACGGTAGACCATAGGCCGATTGAACCGGGCGGCTGTCTCTTTACCGATGCCTTGGCGGAGATTCTGCATGCGCGCCTTGATGGAGGCCGATTCATGTTGGAACCGGGTTAAGAGGACGGAGGGGTCTGTGAAGAGGATGACGCATTTGGCATGCTCTTGCAGTTTGCCTTTGCCGTCGAAGCTGACAAACTTCATGTTAACCTCGTTCTTAGTCCAGTCCACCTCGGCATGCCCCTGGAGCAGTTGCGGACCTTCGGACTTCACAATCAGTGCCTTGAGAATATTCATATCCGACACGTCGACCTGCTTCTTATTGGTCCCCGATGAAAGATTCTGCCGGCGGCCAATGAGATACCTGCCCAACGTGAGTGCTATGTCAGCATAAACTGACGGCGTGCACAGCGGGATGTCGTCCACCATATGCCCTTGCACAAGCGGTTTCAAGTCCGGCCGCGTTATATCTGCCTCGATAACGATGTGCTCCTTGGCACCTCCGGCAGATGATGATGACTCCACGACACGGTGGATCGTGGTGCTCTCGAGCTTCGCCTCATTCTGCTCGGGTTTGTTGAGCACCAGGGGCCCTTCACCCTTGCGTAG
This sequence comes from Hypoxylon sp. FL0543, assembly GCA_022578575.1. Classification (NCBI taxonomy): domain Eukaryota; kingdom Fungi; phylum Ascomycota; class Sordariomycetes; order Xylariales; family Hypoxylaceae; genus Hypoxylon; species Hypoxylon sp. FL0543. The sequence goes on along the minus strand of MU393990.1, from coordinate 612,261 downwards.
TGACCAGTCATTCACATACTGGAGCCAGTACGGCTTCAGGTCCCAGCTATAAGCTGGCAGCCCGGCAACGACCTTCTGCGAAGCCTTGAAGTCGTTATGGTAGGTCGCCCATGCAACCTCGGCACCGGCTTCGTAAACGACTTTCAAAGCATCGGCGAGCGCATCCCGGGTTGACTTCCGGTTCAGCGTCGAGATGACCGTCATTTTTGGGCCCAATGTTGCCTTGACCACTAGAACATAGAGTTAGCAACTGCTTTTCTAAAAGGGCAGTTTAGGAGTTTTAAGCATGTCTTGGGAGCTATTAACTGGGAACTAGGCCAAAGGGGAGAAAGGAACTCGATGTTACTCACTACCCGATACGGCGGGGTGGGGGCCCACCTCAAGCAGGATGGACTGCTCTGTAATGATACCATCTTGACGAGCCGACTGGAGAGCCTGGAGCAGATTCACAGGTTCGCGGCAGTGGCGGCCGAGGTACGCTGGTCCGAAAGTTCCGCTGGTGGTAACGAGGGTTCCGTTGAGTGGGCACAGGACCGGACATTTTGGAGTAAGGTATCGGACAGAAGCGGCAGCCTTTTCGAAGGGTGCTAGGATGGGATCGACTTGAGACGAGTGGAAGGCATAGGGAACCTTAAGCTTTGTCGCCTTGATGCCAGCATCACCTAGAATCTGACCAGCCATGGCTATTTCGTGGTCCGGGCCAGCCAGGACAGTCTCGATGGGCGAGTTCATGCATGCAATTTGGTGCGGAACGCTCTTCAGTGTGGCTTTAATGGTATTAGCCGAAGCGCGGACAACTAGCATAGAGTGCGTCCCGCGGGTGCAACGGTCTTGAAGAAGTTTAGCTCGCGTGCCCACGAGATAGATGGTATCTGAGTCGGACAAGACACCTGCGACATTCAGCGCCGCGTATTCGCCCAAACTGTGGCCGACAACGGCGCCGGGTAGGATGCCCCAAGAAGCCCATAGCCGTGCCAACGCAATTTGCATGCAGACACTGGCAAGCTGGACTTGTAGTGGGGGGAAGTCGTCTAGAGACCGATCCTCTTTGGCCATGTACACGGGCATGATGGATGGAAAGCCAAGACTGCGAGAAACGTGATCGAGCTGGCGGAGCTCAGTGCGGAACAACGCAAATGTGTCCATCATCTGCCGACCCATACCCGGAAATTGTGCGCCCTGCCCGGTAAAGCCAAAGACGATCTTCGGCGACTTGCTCTTGGGTCGGGTCATGCCTGTCTGGTCGCGAAGGGCCACTTCGATCTGCGCAAGGATTTCATCGACCGAGGACCCGATAAGCATGACGCGGTGCGGATGGTGAATTCTCCGGGCGGTCGTCGTATATGAGAGCTGACCCACCGAGATGGCCTCCTCCTTATTCCGCAACACTCCATCCAGGAGGTAACCTTTTAGCGACCAAAGGTTACCCTGAAGGGAAGCACCTGTCCTAGCAGAGACGGCGACAATGTTCGCGCTGGTAGCATTATGAGGATGATTATCAGGCTTTGGTACCGGGGCCTCTTCCAGCAGGAGGGCCGAGTTGCCACCTGCGGCTGAAAAATTGTTCACGAAAGCGCGCCTGGGGGTTGAACCTGCAGCATGCCATGGAACCGCCTCCTTCGCAATATGGACGTTTCTCTCTGTTAGATCGGTTGGAAACTTGGAATTGATCTTAGTCTTGATACCAATATGTGGCGGAATCAGGTTGTGCTTCATCATCAACAACACCTTGATCAAACTCGACACACCCGAAGCGGCTTCACCGTGGCCGATGTTGGATTTGGCTGAGCCGAGAAAGATAGGGGCTTTACGAGCAGTCTGGCTCTGTGGCGCAAATACTTCAAGCACGCTGGACATCTCGGTCGCATCACCAGCCTGCGTTCCCGTACCATGCATCTCGACGTATCCTACGCTACTAGGATCAACGGCACTTGTGTTGAGGATCTTGGAGAAGATAGCCCGCTGGGCGCCGGTGTGTGGCCGTGTAATGCTCTCAGCCTCGGCCGAGTGGTTCGTGTAGGCGCCCAGAATCACGCCCAAGATGGGATCGTTCTCGGCGACGGCGTCCTCGAGGCGCTTGAGGATCACGGTTCCGACACCTTCACCACGACAATAGCCGTCAGCTGAGTCGTCAAACGTCTTGCAGTTGCCGGTACGAGATAGAAAATGGCCGCGGTCCAGCCCGGAGGTGAAATCCGGGTTGGTTAGTACATTGCTGCCACCCGCAATAGCCATATCGATATCTCGTTGCCATAAAGAGTTGGCGGCTATATGGATGGCAGAAAGACTAGAAGAACAGGCGGTGTCGACAGCGTAGCTGGGGCCGCTGAACTTAAAGAAATAGTTAATTCGGCCCGGGATAAAGGCTCGGTTACCACCTGGGATGAAATATGTATCGATATTCTGCGCGCTGTTTGTCTCCATCCAGTCGTTGCTCGTGACGCCATAGAAAACACCTACACGGTCTCTCCTCGTCGAGGGCGTGGCATCTGGCACGATACCAGCCTGTTCTAGCGCCTCATAAGCTGTCATCAGGGCTATCCTCTGTGCAGGGTCAATCTGCGGCGCTTCCCGCGGCGAGATATTGAAAAAGCGGGCATCGAACGCGGCGGGATCACTTAGCCAACAGCCATAAGGCGTTGCACTAGTGTTCTTCTGGGTGCCCGTCGTATCCACATGTGCCTTCGACCAGCGTAGAGGGGGGACTTCCTCGTGGACATCGAGTCCCTCTCGAAGTAAGTCCCAGAATGCCTCGTTATTGTTGGCTCCTCCTGGGAATCGTCCGGACATACCAATAATGGCAATTTTGGGCCTGGCCTGGGTTGAACACTCAGGAACGCTTTCCAGGTTTGATGAGAGGCTCTCCCTCGAAGGTCGAGGTGTCAATGACCGGCTAATGCCAAGCCCGGTCGGCTGGTTCAGCGCCTTGTAGATAAGCTGGTCAGCTCGAGATCCGAATAGCTCGACCTTGCACTTTTTGGTTTCACCCAAGCGTCCCATACGGACTCGAACCCCTTCGAGAATGTCATTCCAGCGAATTGGCTGGAGGAGAATGTTCTCCAGTGCCACGGTGAGGAGATCCTCGAGGTTCGTCCCTTCCATCCAGGCCCCGGTACTTGATAGCATGGGAATTTTGGCAGGCGTCTGTGACTCGCCGCTCAGTTCGAGCGGCGCCAATATATTCTCAATATCTACTGCCGAATAGAGGTGCGGTGCGTGATAAGGAGCATACACGGCCTTGGCCTTGTGCTTTAGCTCCTGAAAGTGCACCGACGAAACAAGCTCGTCGAGCGAGTTTGGCGGACCGCTTACAGCCAAGCCGCTAGGTGTATATACGCTGATAAATGGTTGAGACGTTATTGGTAGTGTACTCTCTTCGCAGAACTTACGTACTGCTTGGGTAGCAGACGACCCGGCCACCATCATGGACCACGTCCGGGACATCTCTTCCGGAGATATCAGACGCATTTTCATGTTAGAGACACATACACCAACGTTAAAAGCCACAACAACGATTTCAACGGCTCTGGGAACTAGTTCCGCAAGGCTCTTGCTGCAACTGACCGCCACAGCAGCGAGAGCGCCGGTGCAAAGGCCGAGAATACACGTATCGTCGGGCTTGGGATACTCTTTTCCCGTTTGGCTTAATGGATCATGTTAGATAACCCAGATCCAGTATATTTTTCATGGTGGACTTTACCTGATGATGAAGGATCCCAGTTGGTACATGCAGGTTACCGCCATGTCCAACGGCACGCAACGAATCCCCCCCTTAGGCTGCTTCCAGAGCAGCACATCTTCGATGGTTGTGAATCTTGGCAGTTTTTCGCGTACGTGTTTTGGAAGCTGAAATATCTGTACGCGTAGGGCATTGTAGGCTTTCTCGAGGAAGTCTCCCAGTATCACATTACTGTTACTGGCATCTAGTAGCTTGTGTAGATGCGGCTCCACGTCAAAGGTCTGATCCCCAAATAAATACAGAGTCTCCTGTTGTCCCATGATGAAGGAAATCTAAACGATTGTGTTGAAGCTTTGGAGGGGTTTGGCGTCGTGTCGCTACTCCATGCAGTACCAGGAGTTAAGAGATACTGCGGGACTCTTATAACTACAACGCAACGACTATCGACAGTAAGCACATGGCGACTCCTCCCTAGAGATGATGGTGCAAGCCGGTATACGATCGCGTAGTTGTGATGCCCGGTTTGAGCCTGGTGAGCCTGGTCCCTCATGTCCCGGTAGTTCGTGTCCCGAGTCACTACCGAATTCACCTCCGATATCCCAACTCTGGTAGGCACACTGCACTCCCTACGACACTAGGAGGCTATTCTCCCGGCCTAGCCCCTGGTCTAGCCCTAGGCAATCGACTCTGGTCTCTGAACGCTTCACCATGGCTCCCACGTGGCTTTGCTACAGCCTTGCCGTGAACTGGAAATGGTCGTTACGGCTGAGAAACACTATACCACTCAACAGCTAGTCTGGCTGATGAGAACAGCCTCGCACGCTCCTCCGGGCATCCTCCGGGCATCCTCCGGGTCGTCATTAGATAATTAGACATTGCTCACAGCTGGGCATCATAGGCGCGCGTCGTAGCTGCACGTCGTAAGCGCGCGTTACAGCTGAGTGGCACGGTGATAAGCTGTAGGGCTGTCTTTAGCTAATCCGAAATAGAAGGAATGCGAGGGGAATGATGGCACAGGAAGGATTATCGTGCAATCTTGCTGCTTACGGCAAACCCTTTTCGATCTAGCATACTTACTAGTACGATGGTTTCAAAAGAAGCGTAGTTTGGAATGAGATCCTTATGATTACCTCCTCCTGCCACAGCGGGTTTCTTGCTTACGGTCCGGCGTGGCTGATTACTAGGTAACAACGCTGTCAGATCTACACTTCTCAGCTCCGACTCCATGACCATGACCTACCTCCCGAGGGTCCTGAAGCGTGGAAGACCTGGAGTATTGGAAAATTCGAAGACTTGAGCACAAAGAGGAGGGGGGAACAATGGAAACAATACGAGCCGGGTTAAGAGGGATGATGTCCTCGTATAAGTTAGGTAAGGTAGGTAGGTGCTTTTGGGTACCTGGTCGGAATGGCGCCAGTCACGTAACAGAAGACATCCATGGATAAGCCTAGCGCAATCACTAGCAGCGATTAACTTTACCCAGCGTATCAGTATAAAGAACTCTAATCATTGCTAGGGAGGAGATGCCACATAATTGCTATGGATCTACCTAGGTACATGCAGGTAGGACGCAATTCTGCTGGGTAAGAGAGGAAGGTACTAAAGATACCTACCTACCGTATACCGAGGTATGCCAGAGAACAACTGAATATTCGGTTCGGAAAGAAAGCACACGGGGCCTGCATGAAACCCCACTTAAAACGCATCTCAACCCATTCAAATTCCCTGAGTGGCTCTAGCTATCATACGGGATTCTTAATTATAGATTTGATACTACAGCTGGTTGGTTGCGTCTGTTCCAAAGCCGACATCACTCTGGTTATGAGGTACCTACCTGATAAAGAGGTGGCTTGGCGTATATGTTGTTAGCTGCAGGTGCAGTACCACGCTACGCTATTGTGTTATTGCGTTATTGCGTGGCGGCACGGTACCTACTTAGGTAGCAGGTGGCCATGCAGCAGGTCAAGCGTGGGATCTGAAAGAGAACTTGAACTTCTCGAAAACACCCGCCTCTATCAACATACGATCAATCCTTGGTGGAAAGCGTAAAACGACATCACGTCACATTCCATGGAAGAAACCAACCTCTATATGTGGGCGACCGAGGGTAACGCCAAGGAAGTGCATGCGCCCTTCGAGCCCGACATGTTTGCGTACCACCACGAGCCGCCCACGCCCCAATCTCGATCACCGTCTCGAGCTCCGCCATCCCACTTCAAACTCCGGTCTAGTTGCGACGCCTGTGGGCAGGCAAAGGTGCGCAATTAATACATAGTATTTACCCTGACTACCATCAATATCGCGGTTGGCTAACTTGGCTGCTCCAAGACTAAATGCGATCGTGGCCGACCAGCATGCTCGCGTTGTGTCTCCCAAGGCAGTCGTTGCGTATATGGAGTATCACGGAAGGCCGGGAAGCCTGCGCGGAGGCGACCCACCACCACTTCGTCCGCCGAGCCCGAGACTACAACGGCAAGCGTTGACGCCGTCGACCTCATGCTTGGCTTAGCCGGGGGCTCCATGGTGATGGATTCCGACTTCCCCACTCCTGATCTGGCCTTTCAGAGTCGGTTCTCATTTGACACCTTCGGTGCCCTGGAAACGCTCACGCCGAGCCTCACGCCGAGCGCTTCCGACCAGGATACATGCATTAGCGGGCATAGCGACCCTGCTTCGGGAACAAAGCCGGTCGAAAGTCCAGCAACCATAACCACATCAACAGCACCGTCTCGCAACAGCTGCACGCGGGAATCCAAGGAAATTATGCGTGTGCTATATTGCGCCAACCCATCCACTCCCATCTCCGACGGCGTTCCAGCCCGCACGCTGGACCTTGGCTCCGTCTTGACGCGCAGCCGCGATGTTGTTGAACGCTTGGAGGTACTCCTCAAGTGCCCATGCGCGCGCTCGCCACATATGGCTATGTTGTACTCTTCCATCCTGTCGCGTATCCTGCTGTGGTACCAGCAAGCTGCCTGGAGCGCGGCACCTGTTGGGATGCCGTCGTCGCCGTCGTCGACCCCGCCCGTGCTAGCGGCACAAGGGCCAATGTCATTATTGTCAAACAGCGCGATGCTCAAGACTCTTGAGCGGGACGCTGCCGAGGGTAACAACAGCGGTATCTCGGTGCTTTCAATGCCCGTTATGGTCGGAACCTTCCAGAGCGACGACCGAAACCTACAGACGGCCTTAACAAACTGCCTCCTTCTAAGCGAGCTTAAGAAAGTGGGAGGCTTGATTGACTCATTCATTTCCATTGGCACGAGCACGTCTAGCTCACAGACTACAGGTAATGCCTGTCCCGCTGGCGAGGAGTTGGAGACTAGCATTGGGGATTCAAGTTTATTCACAAGTCTAGGTTCATGGCTTCAAACTGAACACGGGCGCATTACGAAGAAGGCGAGGTCAAGTTTATCCGTACTAGATGAGAATCTTCATCCCTAACTCGAGAGTACGGAGCAGTCCCATACACCCACTAATTATAACATCTACCTACTTCGTATTATGTATCAATACTGTATCCATCCTACGAGCCTATAGTTTCTAACTAATAATATCAAACTAAGTTATCTACTTGATTTATTATCAGCTCCAAGATAAAATAATTATTACAATATTGCCTAAGGAAGCAGCTCTCACTGAGTGAGTGGCTAGGAATACATCTGGAACGACTCGGGATGTTTCGAGATAGACAATCTCCTTTGCGGCTAGGTCGACTCCCGGCTTCGTAGAGGACCCCACGAAGGATTTGACGTCGTACACAGCCGCATCCCCTTCGGTCCCGCTTCGTATTACTATGGTAGCTAGCCTAGATCGCTCGGGTACCGACCGGGTCAGCACACTCAGACCAGCAGCATGCCCGGGTCCATGTTTTGATCGTCAGCAATAACGCACAAGATATCCTATGTAAGGATGCACTCAGAGGAGGGAAGCTTTCTATAGCGGACCCTTCCTACATGCTTCAACTGTGTCGACTATCTATTAGACTTATCATTCCTCCAGACTCACCCTTTCCAAACCCAGGACGTGCCAAGACTCAAGATGCCTGGAAAGCTCGGCAACAACAGGGACGCCGAAAATGCGGCAGCACTATCGCCGGCTGCCGCATCTTCGTTCCCCCTAGAGGAGCTCGCTTGGCAGTGCACTAAGAATGCCGTCGCCGTGAGCCAGTACCTCTCTACACACAACCTACCTCAACCCTCGCACGAGCCTGACGGGCCTAGCAGCACCCTTCCCAAAGACGCACCACCGAGCATCCAGCGGGCGCGGCAGACCCTCATGGATTCTGCCCTCCAGCTCTTCCAGCTCGCTGCCGGGCCTAGCGAGTTCATCCCGAATCTCGCACCCGGCTTCCAATACGTGGCCTGCCTCGCTTGGCTCCTGCGCTTCGACATCTTCCACCTCGTCCCTGTATCGGGAACTATCTCATACAGAGACCTGGCCGCCGCGGCGTCGAAACGGGCTAGCGGCGCCGCCGCCATCCCGGAGACGCGCCTCAAGAGCATCGTCCGCATGGCCATGACTTCGGCGCTGTTCCGCGAGCCGGAGCCGAACAGGGTCGGCCACTCGGCGACCTCGGCTCTGCTGGCACGGGACGCAGATGTGCACTCCTGGGCATCTTATCTCTCCACGCGCTCAGCGCCCACGGCCCTCTCCATGACGGCGGCGCACGATCGGTTCACGCCCGCCAGCGTCGCCAAGAACGAGACGGCCTACAACGTCGCCTTCGACACCGAGCTGCCCTTCTTCGACCACCTCTCGCTGGACCCGGCCAACACGGCCGAGTTCGCCGGCTACATGCGCAACGTGACGACGAGCGAGGCCGTGGACGTCAAGCATCTGGTCAACGGATATCCCTGGGCGGATCTGGGATCCGGGCTGGTAGTCGACGTCGGCGGCTCGACCGGCAACGCCGACATCGCTCTCGCCCGGTCCTTCCCCGACCTGACGTTCATCGTGCAAGACCTGCCCGAAAACGCCGACGCCGGTCGCAAGGCCGCCGAGGCGACGCTCCCGCCGCACATCCTCTCGCGCATCACCTTCCAGGGCCACGACTTCACGCAGCCGCAGCCCGTCGCCGGCGGCGCCGTCTACCTCCTGCGCATGATCCTGCACGACTGGCCGGACCACGTGGCCGTCACGATCCTCAAGAACCTGGTGCCGGCGCTAGCGCCGGCGAAGGGGACGGGGAAGCCGAGAGCGAAGCCGAAACTCATCATCATGGACACGGTGCTGCCTTCGCCGGGCCAGGTGCCCGGCTCGGTGGAGCGCATCGTGCGCGTGCGCGACTTGACCATGATGCAGGTCTTCAACAGCCACGAGCGGGATCTGGATCAGTGGAGGGCGCTGCTGGCGGCGGCGGACGAGGGGCTGCGGCTGCGGCGGGTCGTCACGCCGTTTGGGAGCGCCATGTCGTTGTTGGAGGTGGAGCTCGATAGAGATTTCCAGGATGAGGAGGATGAGAGTAGTAATGAGGAGGATAATTGGGATATTAGTGGATGAGCTACCTATACCTACCTAGCCGGGTAGCTAAAGATTTTTGGCCTGTTGGCGGTATTTTGTTACATATTATACAATGGCAGAGTTTGTAGTTTGGAGTTCGTTTTGTACATGTAATCAGTGGCTGTATTCTAAAATCCGGTGCAATATCCGAAGAGAATCTGAATGTCGGAGTTATCGGGATTGCTTGGCAATTACGTAATCAAGGCCTAATTCAAAATCGACGCGTTGATTTTCGAACCTTCTCAAATGCAAACATCATCGTCGTCGTTGTCATCACCACTCTTAAAATGATCAACCCCAAGGAATGTCTTGACGAGAAACTTGGGAAAAGGCCATGTTAGCGCAATTGCGGAATACAGAATGCGTCTAATTAAATGCGTGCCTTTCACCAAAACAACAATGCAGTGGAGAGTCATGGAAAGCGGCTGAATGCATATAATCTATGAGAACAAAATAAATTACAGCAAATGAAATGTGGCAGCACCCCATGTCAGCCCAGCCGTCAGGGACACGATTACAGCTCCAGCGAAGATACACTCCAGCAGGCAAGGTCAAGGGGAGTACAATAGCTAATCTCAGTGCATAACCCCGTTGACATCGACACGTCTCCCGTTCAACACATAGCCCTCCTCCATGGCCGTGCCCCACTGGTTCTTGACAAAGTCCAAGGTCTCCGGCCTGCGGGGCTCGAAGCGGACGGCGAAGGGCTTGGGGGCCTGGAACTCGGTGGCATCCCAGGCGTCGGGGCCGGCATCGATGGCGGCGACCCCCTTGGGCGGCTTGATGGCGAGCCCCCACAGGATGTTCGCCAGCGCGAGGTCCAGCGTCATCTCGGCCAGCTTGGCGCCGGGGCAGACGCGGCGCCCGACCCCGAACGAGAAGTGGTCGCGCTTGGTCTGGTCGCCGGCCGCGTACTCGAAGCTGGAGCGCGGGAAGTCCAGGTATCGCTCGGGCTTGAAGGCCTGCGGCTCGTCGTACTTCGCCGGGTCGGAGCCGAGGAAGATGGTGTTGCCGAGCAGTACCGTGCCCTTGGGAATGATATAGTCCTTGTACCGCACGTCGGCGTCGGCGTAGCGCTTGATGCACCAGACGGGAACGGGCTTGAGGCGGATTGTCTCTTTGACGCAGGCGTTGATGTAGGGCAGATTGGGTATGTCCTGGATGGTGGGTGTCCGATTGGGCCCGACGACACGCATGAGCTCTTCGTAGCACTTATCTTGGACGTGTGGGTTCGCTGCCATATACAGGATGGCCGAGTTGAAGGTAACTGTTGATGTTCCCGAGCCGGCGTCAGCGATACCGCCGACGATCCAGGCAAAGTCTTCATCAGTAAGTCCCTGGTCCCGCCACGACTTATCGTTCTCGTACAACTTGCGCCCGAAACACATCGGAGCCCGGCCGGCCTTCATCTGATCCTCGAGCCGTCGCCACAATCGTAACTTAGCATTGAGAATCGGCTCCCTTAATGATTCAGCCATTCGCCGGCCAGGCTGTAGCCAAGTAGGCAGCTTAGTAAGGATAGGGATCTCGTCAACGACGAAGGAGCCCGGTTTGGATATCTTGCTGAGCAGTTGTGTGCTATGGATGGCGCTGCGTACATCTTCGTGCTCCCAGCTGTTGACCCGCGAGCCGTAGCAGCTTGTCATCAGGATGCTGAAAAAGTATCGTCGTACATGCCAGTAAAATTGCTGCCCGTCCTCGTTCTTGAAGGCGAAGTCGTGGAGGAGCTGTTTGGTCTCATACTCCTGCGACGGGTTGAATTGGTCCGTTAAGGTCGTGGACAGAAGCCCGTGAACAATAGCGCGGTATGCTCGCCACTTCTTCCCGTACGGTAGGGTGTTCATGCGCATACCGCCAACGGCGACGTCGTGGGCGAGGGGCATGGGAGACCTGGAAGAGGTGCTAACCGACTGCTTATCGAAAATATCTCGCATCGCTTCGGGACTATCTGTGCATCACAACATGACGTGTCAGCACTCTCTACGTCTTCCAGAATGCATCGGCGTATTTCCTATGTCTACCTCGGTACCCTAGGTACCCATTCTAGCGGACTCAAGGAGTCACCATGCTTCTTCGGTACAGCATGGGAAAATATCGAACTTACTGCAAAACAGTTAGCAGAGTGTTTCGAAAAACGGAGGCTGAAAATCACGAAGTAGCGAATTTGTGCACATACCTTATGACAACCCAGTTGTACCAGCCGACCCTGATCTTGTAGACTTCCCCATACTGGATAGCCCATTTACCAAGTACCTCAGCGGACTTCTTCGGTAGGCCAATGCCGATGCCGATAAGTGGCCATCCCCTGGGACCCTTCATCTTGTCCAGCCGGCGATCGCGTTTGATCCATGCGACGAGGATTGCAACGGCCGCGGTGACCAAAGTCAAGGCGGCCAGTTTGTACAATTGGTAGAAAGAAAGAAGGGCAGCCATGATTCAGGTGGCGAATATATTGGTGTCTCGATCTAGATGCTGGGCATTAACATGCTGGTAAATCAACGGGAAAGAAGTCGCATATTATATTATCCTACTTTACTTGCCATCGTATCGCTCGCGCAACATCCCTTCTCTATATCGAGGACGTTTGGAAATAGTCATCTTACGCGACGCCGCGATGAATCCTCAATTTTCTTCTGACCGGGTGCGATGCCTCGTATGAGCGCCGGGCATCGTCAGCTTGCATGGGCTAATTCTTCCCTCCAATCCTCCTAGTATTCGGTCCCGCGCCACTAGAGACCCCTAGAGCGGGAGAAGCCGTCAGCGCTGGATTATTAACAGGATCCGGGGCTTGGCCGTGGACCGTTAGTGACACTGGCATTGGGTGGGTCCGGGATTGATGCGCACCAGCCAATAGGGGTGAATCTTTGATCCCCGAAATCGACTCAACCCCCGGCGCACCCCGGGCCCCCGGTGTGTCACAGAGAAGCCTGGGAGGCAGTTTTAAGGCTGAATCTACAGCGTAAGCTCGAGGCAATAAAAGAGATAACTTCCATTTCTCTATGCCTTCGTACGAGACAGACAAAATGGTATGAATTATACTGCAGTCACTTCCCCGAGGTTCCAAAGAAAATCACATTTCT